>JFFI01002141.1:0-23435 GCA_001563125.1 Colletotrichum salicis
CTCGGCAGTATCCAGTCGTCGCACCAACCGATTGGCATTTCTGTGTGGCATCAGTCAGTAATTTGTCCCCTCCAAGATCATCATGTCAACTAACCTTGGTCCAATCGCAGTTGTTGATAGCCTTGGAAGGGATGAACGCAAAAAAGGACTTCTTGTACCGATGGCACTCCTTAAAGTTCTGCCCGTAGTATCCAGCCGTTCCGGGATCCACGCAAGCCTTGACCGTGTCTTCGTCCCAGGGGATGTTGTCTTGCAGCTTGCCCTCGTACATGAAGTTACTTCTCTCACACCTTGGGTAGCGCGGAAGTCAGTACACAGCGCTTAGAAACCTTGTAGGATGATGGGGTACATACCAGCAAGTCTTATACTTGGCACATGCTTCCGTAGAGGTGATAGCGACAGCCGCGATCGTAGCTACGATGGACAGCTTCATTTTGGCTTCTGATGTCAGAGTAAGCGCGCAATAGGGTTGATGGAAATTAGCTTCGATGGTCAAAGTATGCTGGGGAGGGGGACCGAATCCGAATTGATATAGCTTCGACTGTTCGACATTGTGAGGCAGGCGGAACCGAGTCAGGGCGGTATCCAGAATCATTATCGTCTGAGCGGGTGCAAATTACACCATGTAATACAGTGGGTTAGCATGACTCGATACGAGATTTGGTTGCCTGCCGTACCTGTGTTTTTGATGGTTAAGCTTCCAACATAGATTGCTGTAGATGAGAGAGCCACTGAAAGGACCGATGGTCCGGCACCTATGCGGCAATCGTAATCCTACATGTGTACGAGCGGTTGAACGTGTTGTCAAAACGCCGTTGGCGTTTCTGTGCGGACCATGCTTACCCTTGCAACAGATGGCCCTCCGGCACAACAGGCCGGGCAGCGCGGACTTCGTCGAGGATAAGGCGAGTGTCGTCAGTCGTGCCGTCGACTTCGTCGGCTCACTTGCAACTGAATCAATGCGACAAGCCTCATACTTGCGAGGAATTCACAATGTCGGGAATCTGAGTCTAGGCGCCTGGTCTTATGAATTTGGCGCTGCGTATATCACGAAGGGAATCAAAAGGCACAGATAGGATAACAAGTCATTAACTCTATTAACATAGTAGTTTGGTCATTACTGAGGTTCATGTCTACTCAAGAAAAACGAAAGAAAATTCTATCCCTATCTAAACCCAAAACATTTCATAGCCTTTTTCTTCTTTTCAAGGCTTGCTAACTTGCTCCTTTCTGAAGAACTTGAAGTATCCAAAGCAGATAAACAGGTTGAGCAAAAGCACAACCCAAAACCAGGCGTTGGCAAACGCGATGCCCAATCCTTCGCTGATATCAGGGAACACAGGGCCCGGACCGACGTTGTTAGGCGCGGTGGCGCGGGCCAACATAGTAAAGATGGAACCCAGAACCTGGGCGGCGACACAGGCCGCCGCGACGTGCACACGGGTGAGCGTCAGCATGAGGATCATACCGATACCCGCGCCCTGGAGACCGTCGAGGATGCCGAGCCACAGCCAGAGGACACGGCTGAGGACGGCACCGGCGACGGCGCTTCCGGCCCACGGCATCCAGAGACCGATGCGGGAGGTACCCCACCAGATCTGGGCCCAGCGCGGGGCGCCGAGACCGACGGCGAACATGGGGAACAGCCAGGGGTGACTCTCGCTGGCCTTAGCCAGGCCCCAGAGGACGAGGGCCCAGACGACGATGAAGAAGAAGAGGGCGAGGATGACCATGCTCCAGACGGGCACGTGCTGGGACGCGAAGAGGAAGAACCAGTTGCGTCCGAAGAGGGTGCTGAGGAAGTAGTTCTGGATGCAGACGGCCATGAGGTACCAGGCGATGGTCTTGCGCTTCATGAGCGTCTTCCAGAGTTGGGGGATGGGGCCGGGGGTCTGGCGGTAAAAGTCGGGCAGGCCGAGGTAGAGGATGGCGCCGATGGCCCAGAGGAGGACGGCGACGGGAAGGCAGATACCCAGGAGGGCGGGCTTGCCGGCGAGAGTGGGCTTGGCGACGCTGTTGGCCTCGGCCTCGGAGACCAAGCTACCCCAGGCCCAGAGACCGAGGGTGTAGAGCTGGGTGAGGCCCTGGATAATGGCGAGACGCTGGATCCACTTGGGAACGGTGGAACCACCGTCGGTACCAAAGTTGAAGGCGAAGGCGAGGGATCCAGAAGAGGAAGCGAAGGCGTAGAGACCGGTGGCGGCGTTCTGGAGCCAGACCATGGTGTTGTTGTCGCCGGCGAAGGGGGAGCAGCCGAGGACGAGGAAGGCGATGCCGTAGACGGCGTAGGGAGCCGAGAGCGGGTAGAGCAGAGGCATGGTGCGCGACAGGACGTACCAGAAGACGGACGAGACGAGGTAGATGGTGGCGATGATGTAGAGCTTTTCGGCGGTCTGGCCAACCTCACCAGTGAGCAGAGTCACCTGGTAGGAGTTGGTAGCGATGACCTGGTTGAGGGCCAGAAGCATCGCATAGACGGGCCAATCGCCGACACGGTACTGGAGCCACTTCCTGACACCAGTGGGCGCGACGTAGTCATCGGGGAGGTCGAATTGCGCGTTGTATGAGCCGGGCGAGTCGGGGGGCGTCCTGCTGTCGTAAGCACCGTTCGGGTCGTCGGCGGCCATGCTGTTCATCAATCCTGACTTTCTGGCGCGACCACGCTCGAGAGGCAAGCTCAACTTGGAAGAGGACTTGTTCTTGAACATGCCGAGACTCAAGCGGGAGGCGTTGGGCGAAGAGGCTCTGGATCTTGACTGTCCTCTGGCCGACGAGGGGGACGCGGAGCGACCCAGCCTGGCGTCGAGGTACATGTCGAACCACTCCTTCTCAGACTTGATGAGGTAGTCCTCAATGCAAAGCTCGGAAATGGAGTTGCCGGCGTTGAGAGCCTTGAGCTTCTCCTCAAAGTGCTCGTAGAACTCACCCTTGGAGTCAGTGAAGAAGGGGTCGACCTGCTGGAGCTTGTAATCGTGTCTGTCACCGACGACGTCCTCGACACTGAGCATAGAGGCTCGCGAAGAGTTGTCCTGCTGCATGCCGAGACCGCCACCCGGGGGCGGGAGGGGCAAAGTATCGGCCATAGAGAAACCAGAGACATTGCGGCTGTGGACTCCATCCTGGCCACCTGGTCCGGGAAGAGAGAAGTTGCGGCTGTGAGTATCGGAGATGTTGCGGCCATGTTCCATCTGTCTGCCGAACGGGCCAGGAGACCCGGCGCGAGAGCCGTACGGTGAGTCGACGTAAGCGGGAGACGGTGACATGGAAGGCGATCCGGGGGTGCTGGTGTATCTCATGGGAGTCTGCATGCCGGCCGGAGTAGTGCGACCGGTGTGAAGCGTAGTGCCATCGTCATCGTAGTCGGAAACCTGGCGCATCCACGCGGGGGAACGGTCGACAAGCTCGACTTCACCGCGAAGAGGCTCCTGGATGGAACCGGGGCGGGTCTTCTTGACCAGGACGTTGCCCTTCTTGAGACCCTTCTTGCCGTACTTTGCGTGAGCGCTGATGACACCCTGCTGGAGCTTCTCGAGCTTCTCAAGCCACTCGGCGACGGGGAAACGCTGCTTGGCGGACCAGGCACGCATCATGGCTCTGGTCTTGGTATCCGTGTCGAGGGCGTCCTTGATGGCGTGCTTGAACTGCTTGGTAAGATGGGCGGCCTTGGTCGATTCGACCGTGTACCACCAACCGGGCATTTGACCGAGACCGCCGACGCGGGCACCGACACCCAGGGCACCCTTTCTGCCGAACTCGACGGCGACCAAACCGAAAGGCTCGTCTCTGGAAGGGATAAGGGCAAACTCGGCACCGCTGAAGATGTACGGCGGGAGAGCGGTGAATTCGGGCTTGGAGAAGACACGTCCGGGGTAGAGTTCCATGAGCTTGGCGAGCTTGAGAGCAGCGAAGCGTCCGTAGAGATCAATCATGGGGCCAATGGTGATGAGCTGAGCCTTGGGGTAGTTGTCAAGAACCCAGGGGAAGATATCGGCGATGAGATCGACACCCTTTTGCAGGGACCAACGTCCGACGAAGACGAAGAGTTCGGCATCGGGATCGACGTTGAGGCCAGCCCATTCCTGGGCCTGGCGTCTCAAGTCACCACGGCCGGCCTCGTAGGCGGGGTCCACCTCGATCTTGGGCTGGTTCATGAAGTCGTTCTTGTCCCAGTCGGCGGTATCGGTAGGATCGGGGTTAGGCAGCTGGCCGACCTTGGAGAGACCCCAGAAAATGGGGTAACGAGCGAAGGAACGATCACCGTACTTGCGGGAGACACCGACGGCACCGAATCCGTTCTGGTGGACGCGGAGGTAAGAGGCACCGGCGTGTAGCAGGTTGAAGACTAGATAATTGTTAGTGACTGAGCCTGCAGGTATCTACCGAGACGGATCATCTTACCTGAACCGTATTGGACGTATTTCTTGACAATTTCGATATCCAAGTTGTAAGCCTTGCACACTTCGGCGCTCTCCTCGGGCGTACGCATGGGCCATAGACCCTGGAATTCGGCGTTGTGAAGAGAAAGAGCGACGGGAATGGTCTTGGGCAACAAGTACAGAGGAGCGATGGAACCGTGGTAATCGTTAATGTGGTACATGTCGACGGGGAAACGGTTGCAAGTGTCGGCGATACATTGGTTCCTTCAAGGCTGGTTAGCATACAGTCGTCTGGGCGACCAAGACATTGTGGTGGAACTTACCAGGCAGAGTAGTAAATAGCAGACTCCAAGTCGTCCATACGAGGGGGGTAAGGCTCAGACTTGGTCTGCTTCCTGAAGACGGGCGCGTCCAGCAGAACGTAGGTGATGTTGTCCACGACGTGGTACTGCACCTTGATCTCGTACTCCTGGTCCATAATCTTGACGTACATGCTCGGCGCGATCTGATCGATGGGGTACTCGATATCACCGACGCAGGGCACAACCCACACGAGGTCCTGGTGCTTGAGAGCCTTACCCATCAACTGGGCCATGACACCTAAACCACCAATCTTGATCTTGAGGTTCCAGTCGTCAATGTTGTACTCCATGGTCGCGATCAGCACCGTCTTGCGCTTGTTGCCAGCGGTAGCGGCGGCGGCGGCGGAGACGAGATCGGTCGAGCTGCGCATGCTGAGAGGAATGGCACCGGCGGCGCCCATGAAGACGTTGCGGGTCTTTTGAACCATCATGTTGAACTTGGACTGGTCGTGAACACCGTGCTCGTTGAACTTGACCTTGTAGAAGGAGCGCTTGAAGGCCTGGACGGCGGCGAGACCGGAGAGGACGGGGACGATGAAGAGAAGCAGCCACAGGAAGAACTGGATCCACATGTTGCCCTGGGGGACGAGCTGGTACTGGAAAGTGGCATCGTTCAGGACGACCTTGTAGGCAAGGTACGGCTTGGGCGGGTGGCCTGTGATGTTGACGGCGTTCTCGTACAAGGACGAAGGGGGCAGACGCTCAACGACGTTGTCTCCGTCGACGTCACCGTAGACGAAAGACTGGTCGGGCAGCTTGTCCGGGTTCATGCCCCAAATGCTCATCTTGAAGTAGTTTGGCCACTCGTCCATGTAATGCCAAGTCCACTGCGACTCGGTCGCGTGGCTCATCTTCTTGAGGAGACCGCTGTCGTAGCCGAACTGGTTGAACTTGCCCACAGCGTACATGTGCGGGATGCGACGGGGGATGTCGTAGTCGATATCGGCGTGCACCTTGTACGCGCTGGAGCCGAGAAGCTTGCTGTAGTACTGAACAATGACGTGCTCGCCATCCCATTCCTGGTCCTTGGTACCGTTCCAGGACTGCTTGACGACCTTGGTGGAGGTCTCGTAGTCGGCCCAGTCGCTCCATGATGACTCGAAGTTGGTAGAGTAGCGGAACTTGCTGGCTCCAGCCGAGGTGTGCTTGATCGTGATCGTGCCGTCATCAGCCTTGGACAAAAGGTTGCTGGAGTAGTTCGCAGTGTGAGGCCAGACGATAGCATTGTCCTGGGCACCGATGCGGAACAGGAAACGGTCGGTAGCCCCAATCGTTGAATTGCCGGTGGCGGTCGAGGAGTTGGTGACAACTACCTGGTGAACACCGTGCTTGACGTTCAGCAGGTTGGCCTTCCAGGAAAAGGACGAGGCCAGGGCGCCGGTCCACTCGGAAATCGTCTCGGAGATGTCCTCGCACTTGACGGAGCTCGTGTCAATCGTGGGAACGCTGTTGTCGTCGGTGTGGGACTTGAAAGTGATGGACTCAGTCACGCTGTCGCAATCCATCTTGACCGAGAACTGGAGCTCGACGGGCACGGTGTTTGAGGGGTCGGTGGACTCGATGCGGGCGTCGTGGCCGGGAACGAACTTGGTAATGGCGATGGGAGGAACCTTGAAGTCAGCCTCGGGAACGTAGGCGCGGAACTCGAAAGGAGCCATGGTGATGTTCTTGAAGCAGCCGTTGTAGCCAGTGTTACCGGCATAGGTGAGCTTCACGGGTGAGTCCTCGAGCTTCGTCGTCTGATGAGGGAAGAACAGGTTCTTGACCGTGGTGCCAGAGGTGAAGGGAGAGATGATCGCGTCATCCTCCTTGGAGCAGTCGAAAGTGTACGTGGTTGTGACATTCCTGTTGTGGTAGACGAACCAAACGGGGACGAGGTCATCGCCGAGGTCCTGGACACCGAGCTGGTAGCGCATCACACTGAAAAGACCAGTGACTGTGGCCATTCCTGAGTTACCGGGGTAGAAGAGCTCCTCGGTTTTGTTGGAAAGCTGCTCGAGCCACATACCGTCCTGAAGAACGGGGTAGATAGTTCTCAGGTGGTACATGTGCTTCAGAATGTTTCTAATGGGGTGACTGGGGTCGCGGTGATCCCAGGAGACGGTGTCATCGCGGCATCCCTCGCGGGCCTTTGACAGGGGCATCTGGTAGTAAAGGGTTGCCTTCATGGAGTAGCAGCCGTGCTGTTGCCAGGCGGGAGCAGAGGCCATAGGTTGACGACCGAACATATAATTCTGCGCCGTGTTGTCGAGGACGTAGTATGCCTGCTCCTCACCCCACGTAAGCATGGGAATACCGGGCAGATGAAGAGTAGTGACGAAGAGTCCCATCAAACTGCGCTCGTGGCCGACTTCGATGGCGGGCCAACGGAAGGTATCCTGGTTCATGGCACCGAACATGTGGCGGGGGTCGACCTTGCCGGTGTTGGCGTTGATCATATCGTTGGATCTGAGAACCTCGTTCCAAGCCTCGACGAAGTTACTGGGTACATCGTAACCGGCGACACCAGTACCGTCCATACCCAGGAAAATGACCAAGAAACGGTAGAAAGAGTAGTGGAAGGCGGCAGAGTCCAGGGCCTGGTGACCCTCGTCGCGCAAGAAGATGTCCATATCCTTGGCCGTCTCGTTGGTGGTGTTGTAGGCCGTGTTGACGTCCTTGAACCACTGCTCAGGAGTTCTTCCGCGACCAATGTAGATGGAACCCATGGTGTTACCACCGGTAATCTCACCGGGCAGGAAGAAATTCTCCTTGCCGAGATCGCGAGCGCACTCACGAATCTTCTTGGAGAAAAGACCCTGAGCATCGACCGTAACCTGAAGAGCTTTATCGAATCGGAATCCGTCGATATCCAACTGCTGGATCATGATGCATGAGAAATGCGCCAGCTTCTGGTTCACGGCCGGGACCCATTCTCTCAATCTGTCTTGGACGGAAGCGAATTTGGTCAATTGACGTCGGTAATCGGGGTAAACGCCGAAAGCCTCAGTGTCACCAAACTGTTCACAGAAAAGAGGTCAGTCCGATTTCCCAAAAACTCAAATTTCCGAGAATGGTGATGGAGCATACCTGATCGAAGTCACCATCGTAGCAGCCGCCAAACATGTCGTAGATCTCCTGGCCGACCTCCTTGCCCTCCTCGAGGTAAAGACGGGGGAAATGCTCGCAGGTCTCGTTGTACTTGGTGGGGAACGTCCAGTCGAGGTACTGGCGGTCAGTCTTGTAGATGACTTCCATTTCATGGGGCTCGAAGGGCGCTGAAGAGTTGAGGTAGTCCTTGTAGCCGATCAAGTCTCCCAGGGTGGCCATCGTGTTGTCGAAAACGATGTACTTGCGCGCAAAGTTAGTTCGCATATTCATCGAGGTACTCGCCAGAATCATTCAACTTACCATTCCACGGTCGTGGACCTCCTGAATGGCTGCTTGCCATTCTGTGAGGTTGCCAAAGTGGAAATCCAGCAGCGTGTGATCTAATGGTGAGTAGGAGTCATAGTTCCACGGCGCATTGATGAGCATTGATCCTCCAAAGTAGATTCCCTTAATGCCCATTCCTTGCAGGTAATCCAGTGTGTCGACCAGACCGGCGATATCACCACCCCATCTCAGTTGTGTGCCTGTGATATCTTGCTCGAGAACTGTTCCGTTGGCGCTGTCGTTTTCCGGATCACCGTTTACGAATCTGTCGAGCATGATTGTGTAAAACGGAAAGCGCCAGTTGTCTGGCGACTTTGTGAAGTCGTGGTTCTCCCACTTTCCATCGTATAGAATAGGATCTGTCGCATCCTTATTTGTGTTGAGGTTGTAGTCGGCGAACTGTTCGTCATATTTGAGACCATTAACATTATGAGACAAGACGCCCAGTAATAGGAGCGCCTTTAGCCTTCCGAACCACATGTTGGGTGGTTTGGGTCTGTGATGTCCTGATGGAGGACGCCTTGGAGGTGCGTCCTCGAAGCGAGGGTGGGTAGGCGCTGGCTGTGTGATCAAGCAATGGAAGACGCCAGAGATAAACAACAATACTTATCAGAAAAAGGGTAACAAAAGTAAACAAAATGTAACAGCATTCGTGGACCGGCGGAAAGCGAGTGATGCCAGTTTGGGGGTTTGAGCGAGAGACGAAAGATGGGAAAGATGGATGAACGATAGTAGAGCCGTTTCCCTTTCCCACAAAATACACACACCAGAGCAAGAACGAGAGCTAGGCAGGAAATGCAGAAGCAACGTACGTCAGAGATGGGGAGGGGAGAAGGGACTACGGGATAGATGGACTTTACTATGGAGACGGAAATCTTTGAACAGCACAGCACTTGCTTGCCTCTTCTGGGCGTGTCCACGGTCCACGGGCGTGTGTGTGGTGGTAAGGGGTGGGAGGATACATGGAGAGAGAGAGGCAGACCAGACCCGCCCGGCTGCTGGGCATCGCCTCACGAAAAAGGGTCATCAGAATCCGTCATGCCCGCCGCCTGCGGAGCCCACCATTCTAGGATACGAGCTCGAAGTTTACTCATGTCTGCATCATAGCGGTGGCCTCTCGGTTGGTGTCTTCGGCTTCGCAGGCAGGGTTGCGGAGGGTGGCCGATTGGATCCTAAGAATATCCTCACCAGGCCATGAGCCCGGCCACCGCGGGTGGGCTGGAGCCAGCAACGCAGATCTTCCCGGTCGGGAACTTGGAGGAGCCCTGGGGGAGTCTACCCAACTACGGATAGACGACTAGAGAGTACTGAACTTCCTAGACCTGGAAGCTAGGAAGGACGTTGGGGGTGTTTCTTTGTTCCACTGTCCGTCCATTGTTCGTAGGGTTGAGTTCGGACGACGGCCCCCTTTCGCGCGCGTAAAAGCACGTATCTCAGTATCAACGACGACCATTCTCTCCTTGCTCTGCCTTTGCTGTGTCCGCGGGCTGGACTGAGCTCGCACTGGCAAGCAAAAGAAGTTGGGAAGCGGAACCCGGGCCAAGCAGGGGTGGAGCCGCAAGAGTTGAAAAAGTCGAACTTTGCAGGATTTCTGGCGGACATGGATGTTGTCCCGGGAACTCAATCGATCCTGGGATCCTTCAAGGATCATTTGGCTTGTGTCGGGCGTGGTTTGTCCATGTCCTCAGCCCGCCGAGAGAAAGCTTCAGTAGCTTCGACGAGTGTCGACATACGCTGGGCGCCATCAGATGTCAGCTCAAGTGGTCCCTAGCCCCAGAGCGTTTGAAGCCGTTTATTCTGCATGTCTTGGGCGAGCGAGCTGCGAGGGGCTGGTTGGCCGTCGGCGGCGGCGAGCATGGCCCATTGAATGGAGGATGCATTGCATTGCATATTTCTCTCTCGTGTCCCCAACCCGCAAACCCGCAGCATGTGGTTCTGGGCCTGGGGCTGCGTTGCTTGGGTTAAGGGAAAAAGGACGGACCCCTTATTTTGCGTCCATGCGTCCATGCGAGAAAGCACAGGCGAAGAAGAAGAAAAAGAATTTTCGGGAAGACTGCGATAAGGAGAACACAGCTACCAAGCGAGTCAGGAGATGGTCCCACAAGTTACAACACGGCCGCCGGGATGTGATGGGAATGGGATGGGGGGATGGGACGGACTGAGCGTGATTCTGTGCCATCTGTGGATGTTGTGCTCGGCCTGTCGAATTGTCGAATGTCGACGGTCAGAAAAGAAGTGGACAGAACGGCAATTTGACGTCACGGCATTGGCTCAGGTTCGAGAAAGCCTGCAGCGGCACTTTTGGTGGCGAAACGTTGTGGCTTGCCCTCTCTCTGCTAGGTAGCCGATGAGGTTATCAGTCACCTTCCTTTTTCCATGTTCCGTCAAGCCATTATCACTATCACTATCTGAAGTGGTGCTACGCTGAGTCTCGGTCTGTAGCACACACTTCTAGATATCACCGCAAGCCATACCTGAAGCCCGCATACCTATCTCTCTGTCGCTACCTTTCGCCCGTCGCTTCTCGAGCTTCTCTCGGAAAGTTTCTCGAACGACGAAAAAGAGACAAAGCCAACGGTTCTGTCATTCCCCCAGGAACTGCCCTGACCAGCTCGATGACAGGGCGGTTATACTTTAGTGCGCAGATTAGCCAGCGCCTCTAGCGCACAGAGGCTGCGGATGGTGCACAGAGAAAAGGCCAACGGCGGCCAGCGGGTGTCTGTTCCTCGTCTGATGTCTCGTATTCCGTCCGAACCGCTGGCGAACTCGCACGGGACTGGCAGTCCTTGCAAGCTGAAACTCAAACAGCGAGGTTGGGAAAGCCTGGAAGAGGTTTGTCAACCTTCTCACTTCAGTATGCCCAATTACCGTAACTATCCAATGACACAAGCAACTGTCGGCGAACAGTGGGGGATCAAGAGGTTTCGCAGCTCGTTGGCAGGGCTATCGTGCTTGGTGAACAAATTCTCGCCAAGGTGACCAGAAGCTTGTTTAGTCACCCCCCTTCTGCCCCTATTCCAAAGTTGGCATGACACGGCTGCGCGAAGAAAAACGGACCGGTAGTGGAGTGCCGGTTTTTTGTGCACTTGACTCAGCCACGGACCTGTATATACGCCGCCGCCGTCATCATTGATCAAGCCATTTATGCAGACTATTCAGGTTTATCCAGACTATCCAGACTATGCGAGGACGGTTCGAAAGCCACCCGCCGGCCCCTAAAAGCAGGCACACAACGTTCGACTTTTTCCACCTCGCGTGTCGTATTCCCCTATAACCTACCTTAGTACACCCTACGGATACACATAGTACAATAAGTTTCCATAATCTGTAGACACCGTAAACTCTCCTCGTATAAAAGGATATCGGCATATCGGCATGTCCGCCGCGCGACGACCCCCACTCTCAGCCACCAATTTGGAGAAAAGCCCCTGAGCAAGACGCAATCACACTTTCACGCATCTTGGTGAACCATCTATCTTCCCCCGGCCAGCCCGGAACGCACAGCATGAGCCCATAAACCCATAAAGTGGTCAAAATGAGCCTGGATAAAGCGATTGTGGCTCGGAGGGGGAAAAGCAAATCCTCCAGCTTCATCTTTTGAATACCGGCACCAACAGACATTTGCGAATAGCTAAAGAAATTTGAATCTCGTCATAAAATGCCCGAATCCGAGCTGCCGTTGAGGCGACGGTCGCACGACAGCACCACACCTCTCACCACCCAAACCCGATCCGTGTCCCCTGTGGTGATCGTTGCTATAAATACTCTCTCTCTTATCGGTGACGGAACGGCAGGGAAGAGCGTTGTTTGTGTGATTTGTGGCGTCTACCATTGGCTCGTTTACTACACAGTCTCGCGCTCTCACTCGCTGTGCCAACTTTTCTCTCGCCGTATCGACAGTTCGCACAATTGTCCGGCCCTGTGGCTAAGTTACTGTGCCCATTGTTTTCTTCGCTGCTTCTTCCTCCTCGTTCCTCTGTGTGTGGCGTCCCTCGGCTGCCCACTATCGAAACGGAGCACAAGGACCGCCGCCGAGCAATTCTCACTGAATTCGAGACCGCTTGACCTTGCGTTTGTGCCACACCCCCCTTGTCCCGGTGGGTTGGGACCACATCACTCCCAGCCTCCAGGTTCAGGAAATACTGGAGCCAGTGTGGCCCTCGTTGGCGTCGTTCGCCAACTTCGCCCATGGGTTCGAAACCTCTGGACGGGAATCACGATCAATCTGACACATCTCAACCCGTGCGATAGCGTAGGCGAAGTCGCAGAGCAAATTGATGGAGTCGAGAGAGGAAAAATATCTTCATCCGTTGTCGTTCAAACCCCAGAAAATTGAGCCCCTATTTCGTCTCCTTTTTTCAGAGTTTCCAACGGCTTTTTTCTTTGCTTTGTCTTGCATTGTCGGAGAAATTGTTCCCTTTGTCTCCTCCGGAGTACTCCCCCTTTGCCGCCCTGAGGCTCTGAGCTGAGCACAAAGCAAGGAGTTTGTCAAAGCTTCCCCGCCAAGAACCAGATGGGCCCCGCGGTCACCGTAATGCCGAAGATCTCGATGCCCTAAGGCTTTAGTGTCCAGCGGCTTTTCTCAACGAAAATTCGACGTTCAGGCTTCAGCTCTCATGAACCGTGGATATGGGAAAAGTCTTTTTTCTCTCTCTCTCTCTCTCTCGCTTAGATTCTGGCATCCAACATTTCGGTACCCAGTGACAGTGTCGCAATTGTCGAGATGAGTATTGTCAGAAAAGAGCTCGCACTTGCATACGCCATTACCGTCTAAACTTCCGTATTATTGCCCAATATTATTACTATTTTTACGAGGAATTATTGGACCCAATCACCCGGGAACGGCGGAAGCGCCCCGACCATCACTCTAAATGACCGTGTTCATTCCATGCGTGCGGGTATATCCTACGGGACGGTGCCACCAGCAGGCAATTAATTTTGTTGTCGAGTTCGATTACTCTACGAACGAACTGCGGCTCTCGTTGTCCGTGTCACTCAACCAGCCACGGCAACTTGGCAAGCCCAACCCGCGCTGCTAGACGCCCTGACGCCGCCGCCTCGTTTTTCTTCCCCTCGCCTCGGGTCGTCGTTTGTCATTGTTGATTTGAGAATGACAGTTGCTGCCTGGCACAAAGAAGCGCCGAAACCTGTTCGAGCTACTGTCGAGCTACTGTTTGTCATCTCCACAACGGTTTCGCCCCGAATACTAGGACCAAAAACCTCCACACCCGCCCGCCAGCAAAGGAGACTATCAAGCAGCCGCTCCAAAGACGTGACGTGGGTCTTACTCAGCAGAGAGGCACACAGGCTGCAAGAGCAAAAATGACACCCCGGCGGGCCGCGAGGTGGTGGCTTGCAAGTTACGGGACGTGGGATTGCGAGCCTGTCTAGCTAAAAAAGACCCGAACCTCGGACTCACTGACGCGAGCCCTTCCTAACTACGAATCGCCTAGCGGGAGCCTCGGAAGGATTTTCTGCCTTCTGGTTTCTGCGACGGCGTCGGCGGTCATCGTCAAGGTACAGTATCTTGAGCATCCAGGTACGTAAGTCATTGTTTCCCCTATCTGTCCATCATGCCAGAAAAGACTCGCGCAATCGCGCAGCCTTGCGGCCGTGGAGCGCACGCAACGCCAGCGTCCGCGCAAGCAACTGCGGCTTAGCGTCCATCATGAGCTGGTTCAATGACGGTTCGAGTTGTTCGAGGTACCCTGATATGGCCTGAATGGGCCTTCAAGGCTCAAAACGGGATGAGAGTGTTTCGTGGCCCTTGCTGCCGAAGGTGAAACTTTCGATGAGAGCTCCGGCTCGATATTGTTTTATTGATTGCTTTCCGGTGAGGGTAGAGATAAAGTGCTTCAGTCGTTTCTCTTCCAATCTTTCCTTTCCCTATTCCGTACCGCTACCCGGGGGCCTGGTGTTACGTTGCGGCGTGTTGCGGCTCCTTGGCACTCTATTGACGTTGCCTCTTTGAGCCTTTTCGGCTCGAGGGTCACAATCCTTCCGTGTCGCAATCGAGGAGCAGCGAGCCCTTTTCGGGTTTTTGCCCTCCCACTGGGCCACCTGCCTCCCACGCTCCCTTGAGGGCCTCTGCTCGTGAAAACTCGCGCGCGCCGCAACCCTGCAGGGCGCGGTGTTGCTTCAGGCGGCTAAGCGGGCGTACAGCACCAATGCCTTATCTTCATCCAGCAGCAGCATGTGTGTGACTGTGTGTGCGCCGCCGTGTGAAGTGTGTGTGATGTGGCCACGAGGTTGGCCAAGCTGCCCTGCTATTGTGAGACCAAAAGGCTGGGAGCTGACTCACCGCCCGACCCCCATGGCCAGCAACTGAGACCGCGGGTTAGACTGCCGCTTCGCTTGTGTGCGATATGCATATACGAAAGGCATTAGCTTGCTCAAGAGGCGCGACTCCGACGAGCCAGATCAGCCCAGCGGCGGGAATACGGCCAACCACGACTCGTTTGCTCTTCGCTGGTTCATTCTATTCTGAGTTTTTTTGCCAGCACAGCAAGCCGTTCAGACGATACGAACTATGAGTGGGCGCCCCCCGCGAGACAATGGAGCAGATGGGCATGCCGATGAACAGCGGGTTGCGCGGGGTGGTGGTGGCCTGTCATCCTTCGTCGAGAGAACTTCTTGAATCCTGCAAGTTGCTTATTGAGACTCTGATTTGCAAGCCTTACCGTTCCTAGTAGGGCTACGTGTGACGTGAATGGCACACACTGCGTCGGGTAGGTCGGAGCCGTGATGACGAGCTGAAGATTTACACTACATCATTTCGAGGAAACTCGAGAACAATCTCTCTCCCTCTCTCATGTAGCCAACCGACCGAAAAACGCTACCTTGTATCCCGTACTCACGGCACTTCGTATGGTCGTACCATCTTCTGTCTTTTCTCTTATCTGGGGGGTTTTCTCTCATGATCCTAGCTCCTCCATCCGGGCACTAAAGTTTTCCTCGTATTAATTGCGCTGCTCGGGAAGTGAAGATCATCTGCACTCTAAGACGGCGAACCCTATTGGAGGGGACTACCTCGTCGACAACGCCAGACCACCCCCGCCCTTGGAAAGTCTGGGGATGATGGTCTGTTCATGGTTTGCCGGCCCACCCGGCATTGTGTCCACCTTGAATCACGCCCATTGTCTCTGTGAGGCTGTGAGATACCATGAGACGAACACGCCAGGAATGCGATTGAAACCTTCTTTTCCTTCATATCTTCAATCAAAGTCTAAAGTAACATGTGGTAAAGTCACGATTAACGACAGCTCATATCCGTTACTCAGCGAATTTGACATCTAGGCCTTGATTTTGAGATATATCCAGATGACTCTAATCGATCATTGGCTTTGAATATACGTGATACCAGACGAGAGGCTCTCTTCTCAGTCTATCAGCTGCATGGCTCTGACATGCAGCACATAAATAGTTTGCGAAGCTGCAGTGAATCCTTCATAGAATCAAGCAAATATGCTTAGCTCTCGAAGAGTCACCGCCGGTTTAGAAGCAAGATCCCAGCCTTAAAGATGGATGACATATCACTCGATGCAACCATGAGATAGTGCTAAGACACAGACTAGCCGTTCTGACATCTCAACGACTGCCCTGATCTGTGGAGAGAGTTTCCATGATGTAACCGGGGTAAGCGAGACGTCTGTCTGAGCGCAAGTAGTACGTGATGTTTGGTTCTACTACTTCGTAGCTGCAGAAACATGTCATCGGCATCCCAATCCAACACTCAATTATCATTGACTAGACTATTAGCGCCTTCCTTACCAACTCGTATCCCTCATTCTTCCAACTAGATAACAGAAGCGCGGGTGAATGCTGATTGATGAGTTTGGATTTTGCCATCTTGTCACACCCTCATCCATTTGTTCTGCGTGGAGTTGAGCGGCCTAGACCAGCCTGGTCTCATGATATCAGCCACAAACCCATCTTTAGCATTGCCACGTGCTCACACCACTCTGGTTGCCGTCATGGCTTCAGAGCGAGTCAAACGAGTACATGTTTGATCCACATGGTTTTGCAAACCAGCCTCGAATACGTGTGTTACCAAAATCAGATGACAGAGTAGAGAATGTTAGATTGTTTGCCTTACAGTCAAGCATAAAACCAATAGGAGCTGGTTCTCGCAGCGCATCTTAGCAATCCTCCATGTCATCAGACCCAGGCTTTGTCAAAGGTTGTTCACTTCCCATAGAGCAATATGGGCCAAAATCGGAATGTCTGTTTTGTCTAGGGCCGTCGCTAGCAGTCTGTAATACCCGCGAGGCGCTTCTTTTCTATTTGAAATCCACCATGAGACCTTCGAGGCTATTTTACAGTATTCAAGAATTTATACTTACAATTGACGTAACGCAAGAATCCTTCTTGCGTGGAATTAGTTCTTCGAGTCTTTCCTTTGGCGTAATTCAGTTCAGAATGATAAGCACCGCATGCTTCCCCTTCCAACGGAAATAGTGTAGATCTACTTGATATCCTGTAAACCAATCCATAGGATTCATCCGAGTGGAGCACAAATTCACTCGCTTATAGACAGATTCCTGATAGGAATTGCTCATCACCAAATTCTCGGCAACTGGTTATTCGGATCTCGGTCCCAAGCGAGCAATGGCCATGCTGGGAGTTTAGAGATTGTCATCCCAGGAACACAGGCCAGAAAACTCTTTGATCAAGGACGGGGCAGATGCGAAGCACTGCAATCAATACAAAGTGCTTATTCATTCCATAGTGATCACTGTCAGAGGGAAACTGATTGTAATTCGGACTCTGTTGCCCCTTTACAGACTAAATATGCGACTGCGCGCATGGACTCGAAGGGTCGCGAATAATGCATGACTCGCCCATTCAACAAGAGCGCTCCATATCTCGCAAAATCTCAGGGGAAGGAAGGGGTTCTATTACCCAAAGTCTGAAGTATAGAATGCCGGAACTTTATTGAAGCTTGGGCTCCGTCGCATCCTTGGCAAACATCTGATCCGCTTGCATGATGTGCCCGTCAAGGTGCTTTGCGGAGATCCTCTTAGAGGGTTTTCTGGAAAGGAGGGAAGAAAGAAGTATCGGCAATAATACGGTATATGCCAACTCAGAAGCTCCTGATAGCAGGGTAAAGTATGGATAGGTAGCTTGCTGCTTCTGTGTTGGTTGAAGGCATCGTGGCCAGACTTTGCTGCACCCCCGGATTACTCCGGCTCGTCTGCCAAGCTCATGCCGCCATAGCCATATTACTTTGCCAATCTCCTCGGCACATTATCATCTACTTCAGTGTTGAGTTATGGTTGCGAAATACCCATAGACTTCATGGTCTCGGTCGACTAAGTCCCGTAAATATTTAGCTCATGTTTCCCTGGTTTGTAAAGTCTATATGTATTCTGTCACTGCAGGTTCTCGACATGAGATAATGCTGCGAAGGTTTTGGAGAGAAAGTCAGCATATATGAAAATCAAGTAGAAAAAAGTGAGTAGAGTAGGGGATTTGTAGGTAAGTAGACTAGCAAAATAATTAACGGAAAACTCAGTCAAGGACTTTTGAGTTCACAGACAGAGCGTTGACACTTTGCCACCCAAATGAATGCTCCCTAGCTTGCTGTATTCGCATCTCATATGAGTTTGCTCTACGAAGTTATGCTACTTCTTCAAGCCAAGCCGGTAACTTCAGGCCAGAGAGAGCTTATCGACTCCATGATCAATGTCCCAAGCCGGAGCACGGAATGGGCGACCAGATCGTATGATGTTCATCACGCATCACACAAGTGCTTTTTTGTTACTATCACTATGTTCTCGCTGGATTCTCAACGTATATGATTCAAGGAATCTATAGAGAGTCTGAAGAGCAAACATAGTCTTGGTGATAGCATGGGTAATATCAACTCACAACTCAATTTATGCTGAGCGACATATCATTTCGTCATCTACTTGAGCACTCGCCAGAGGCGTGACAGATGAGTTAAGAGAATGCTGTATCGTCAGGAGCAAAGAATTGGAATGACCAAGTCTCTTCCAAGCGCAAGAGGGGGACACAAGAGAAGATATCTGACAAAGTGCAGCCATTCATAATTGTATTCTGTTAATGAGGTTTATGATAGCAATCTTTGACTTCATGCAGGAATGCAGGACCAAATAAGTGGTTTAGATTCGATGATTAATGAACTACGTCAACTCCGTGAAAAATAATCGTGGAACGGATTCAGATTGTGTAATCCTGTCTCACACGCAGCTTTCTATGTTCTTCTCCGGTCATTAACTGTGCAGAAGCCCGGCTCATTTCCAGTCTTCCTTAGCCAAAGACAAGTAACTGAGTACCGGGAGAAAATAATCCTGGTGCTCATATATCATATCGTCTACGGGCTTATTACCACCGTAACGAGTCACGAGCAAACATCAATATTCAAAACACGTATATCTGATGGAAATATTACAACTGAGTCCAGGACAGAACGGCTGCGTAGAATATCTAAATTGTCCACCTAGCCAACTACTCTAGAATGCGCAATTACTTCAGTAAGCTACCCAAAATCCCAACAGCATCAATAGGCATGTCAACTTCCGTTATGCTGCTGCGTACTATGAAGAAAGATGCCAAGTTGTAGTCAATCATTACCCCCTTGCATGAACCGCCGAGCATGGTACGTTGCGAACAACTCCATTGCTCAGACTGATGAGAGAGCAGCTCGATCGGAAAACCCCAAGATAGCCTGGTCGGTTGTTCAAACCCTGGTCAAAGACATACATGAAAGATTATTTAGTACAATACTCTATCGAACGCATACACAACACCTTCCGCGGAATCAACATTTGTGATAAATGTCATCCTTACTTGACACCTGATTTGACGCAGCACACTCAGGATTTTGAAAATCAGATTGCAAAGGTGTAGAAGGTAGAAGTAATCCCTCATGGATGAGAGACTTTGTAAGGTATTTTCCTAGGTAATATAGACATACCACCTCCGCAATATTCGTCCGAACTCAGGGGATTTCTCCATGAACCCTCCTGTGCGGACTACTCCAATATGACGGCATGAACCGGTAAGATACACCCGGCCTCTGAAAAATAGATGTAGTCAAGGAGGCCGCTACGGTCCTCACATCATAATCTCATGACTTCTTAGAAGTAGAAAGTCGACAAAAAACTCCCCCATCGCCCGCTGCAACCCAAATATGATGACGGCATACCAAAGCCGTAGCTACCTCCCGCTGTCCGTAGACCCCCAAGCCCACCGGAAGACCCCAAAACCGATGCAGTGCCGTTGTTGTGATGATGATAATGATAATGATGCCAGCCCGCCAGCCGGACCCTTTGATGCAATGCCCCAGTTCCACCAAAGCACGTACACAATGTGGGAAAAGGATGCGTCCAGTCCCGGGAAAATCAAAAACCCCAAATCTAAAAAACCCCTACATCGCCTTTATCGGTATGCGGTGATCTCATTCGTACTCGTCGCCTCGCTCGTTTCGTGTCGTCGGTCTTCCTTCGTGTCATCCAACCTTTTTCTTCGTAATCTCGCCACTCAAGGCTTCGGCGAGTCGAGCGGTTTCCTGCCATAAACTGTCCTGTGGTTGAGATAGGAGTGGAAGTCCCTTTCCTTGACGTGTGACCGTACGTCCAATAGGAACATCTCGATCTGTATCTCAGTCCATCCAAGGGCTCTGAAAGGCCGTGTTGCGAGACCCTTGAGGCCTTCCAAGATAGTTTCCCGCATCAAGATACCACACTCGCGCAGCTCAGGCCTTGCTGGCCAGTCGCCGATGGGACATTTCCTCCTGTCCTCTTCCACGTTCTCAAAACCAGCGGCTCGCATCTCATCAGCGGCGACGCGAATCCCATGCATTTCTGATCCAAGTACCCTCAATCCCGCGTCGAGGTACTGCGTGAAAACCCGGAAACCGTAGCCATCTCCATCTGGACAGGACTGATCGTCGCATAAGGGAAAGAACTCGAGTTCCTGTATCTCGAACCAACCACCGGGTTTGAGGTGCCTGCTAGAGTTTAGTCTCTGTCTGAAGGGACCATCATTCGATCGCTTGCTTAGAATGGGGCATGGGACATGAGATGTTTACCTATAAGCCCTCTGCATGAGGTCGTTACGGTCGCGGATAGAGTGCAGGGTATGTCGCAAATGGATGAAATCAAAGTACTCTTCTTCTAGATCCCATCCATTTTCGTGTTCGATATCGTCGACCATGAAGTGACAATTGGGTGGAACTTCGCTCGGCTGAATCGGAGATAGATCGATGCCGAGAAATGTAGAGTTGGGATGCATATCGGCGACTACGGGGTCACAGATAAGTTATACCGCCTTCCAAGATAGCAGTGACATCGGCAATATTGTGAAAAGGTCCGTGATGGAAAGAAACTATATAACGGGGAGGAAAGAGCGTGCTTCTGGACAGGAAACTCACGTTCAATAGTCCAGTGACCGGGACCAGTACCTGCGAAGGAAAATGTTAACCAGATGTGTTTCAATGATTATGCCAACATGTAAGAAAGCGGCTAGGTGGTGACGTCGCAATATTCTGGTGTCGCTCTGAGCAACGCCCGACGTATGATTAAACCACGTCTTGCTGTTTATTGCATGAAGACAGCATTACGTGGCGATAACCAATCGCCACGATGATCTCAAGTACGTCACCACCATGGTGCCTCACATAAAAAGCTCTCACATACCCAGGTCCAGAACTTCAGCGCCTCTTGCCATCAGGTCATCGACAGGGGAATAGAAGTACCTCCCACTCAGCTCTATGCTGATGATGTGCTTCATCTCGTCGCGGTCTTGCTCAATGGCATCATTGGGAAATGCATAACGTCCTGCGCGGTAGGCGTGGTATCGCAGTCGGTTCTCGTACATGTGCTCTCTCACACTGTCGGTCAAGCTTTCGGTATCGTACTCATCGCCATTATGAGAACCGACAGTGATAGTTGTATCGGTGGAACCGGGCGGTGACATGACGGCCGGGCCTGAGGTTGCCGGAGAAGGGGGGCCGCCGAGCTTAAGCCGTTTTTCGGGCGGTTCTTGGTCTGTAGGCGGACCGCGAGCGGACTTCACCAAGAGGTCTCTCAGTTGTTCTTCGCGTAATGAATTTGGCGGCGAATTCATTGTGGACGAGAATGATCTGCTTGGTGCCGTTCGTACCCAACAGATACCAGTCAAGTCGACCCTTCAAAGCCAAGCGCACATGAAGTTCACTGTCGGCGGGCTTGGAGAAAGGTCTTCTGCGACAGGCGTCCAAATTGTCAAGAAGTTGGCGGCGATGCACAATGGCAATGCGAAGCGATCCGAATCTAAACCTTGGCTTTCTCAACGTCAGAAAGCTTCCCGGGGATGAAAAATTCAAATCAGGGACCCCTCCACCAAGACCAAAATGCCGGCGATGACGTCCCTGATTGGCAGCCAGGCTTGTCTGTTTCCAACCGTCAGATCAGAAAAGTCCCGAAGCGGCGTGGGGAGCGGTCGAGCCGCTTGTGGATAGAATGATCTGGATAGGGAAGATGTTGGACGAAAACGTCGATCTATTTGGAGGTGTGGGAGCGGGGAGGCGAGAACGAATGATGGGAAAGCAAGCTTTGCGCTGCTTGTCTTGAAGAAGAGAAGGATAGGTACTGGAAGGGAAAAAAGGACAAAAAAAACTACTACTGGAGCGGATGGCAAGGAGGGACCCGCGACAATGGGAGAGGGTTATTTGGGGGTGGTGTGTGTGCGCTTTGTTCGAGACGAGGTGAATCGCGGACGCGAGCAGCGACGAGAAGGATGGAAGGGGACCAGGGTTCGATTTAACAACTGTTTGTTCGGGAATTCTGGCATGTCTTGCGACGGGACTGGCCTGGTGTTAAGAGAGAAAGGGTATGGTGGTTTGGACGGCTCGGCATCGACTTTGACATGACCCGTGAAGGTGCCTCAGAAACTGAATGACTTCGACGACGGGGGGAAACGAGAAGGGGGGTCGTCCCATAGACTAATAAAGTCGCCAAGGTACGTACCGTCAAGGTAGCTGAAGGAGCCCGGTACCAGAGGAGGCGGCGGATGGCGGACAGGCTGAGAATGAGATGGTGTTTGTGGATGACCTTTTGGTATCAGGGGTGGGGGATCAGGCTTCGTTCGTGTGTAGAGCTATGTAACCTGCAACCTGTCTAGCAAACTTCGACCGTCGACTAGCGTCCGTCTAGAAGAGCGGTGTTCAGTCTGACGCAACAAGACTTTGTGTTCTCGGCTGTCGTCGTCTTCGTCGTGGCTAGGGTGTGAACAGCGACGATTCGACGAAGCGGAATGTGGTGAGATCGGGTTGTTCGCCGAATGCCCTGTGCGGGGGAAAGAGGTTGTCGACCCTGGTAGGTATCTCGAATCCTTCAACTGGTCTTGTCTTGACAGTTGATCGGTAACTCGACGAACCTCCCGGCCGATCGAGCAAGACTGGGAGTGAAGGTCGCGGGATAAGTCGCAGAAGGAATCCTGGGTTGGCAGACGATGACGTGGAGAATCTCGAGGGCCCGACAGTATGGCAACGTTGAAGAAGACGATGGCGAAAACAAAGGTGAAAAGGGAGCGATTATGTATGTGTTTGGTGTCAGTGGTCCAAAGGCAGGGGACAGTGAGAGAGGCAGGCAGCAAGCAGAATGTAGACTTGAAGGAAAGCATGGATGCTCGAGTAGTGTGCTACGGTATGGAGTAAGGACTACTGGCAAGGTCCAGGTCTTGCTGCTCCGCGTCCCTGCACGGGTTGCTGTGGCCCTCTCTTGCTCTCTCAGGAAGTATGGAAGTGAACCTACGGATACACTAAGTACCGCAGTAGGCAAATAAGGCAGGGAAGGAAAGGTACATGAGCAGTCGAGGCCAATGTACATTGCTTCGCCCAGGTACAAGTAGGTAGAAGTGGTACTTGCGCTCTGCTTCGATACTCGAACTGCTACAGCAAGGCTTGGAGGACTTAATACGTGCAGGGGCGGGTAATGCTTTCCCGCTCGATACCCGGGCTTTGGTTCTCTGCAAGCCAGGGTCTATGAGGGCAGCTACCTGATGACTGAATAGCCATCATCTTTGATGACTTTACAGGTTCACGACGACGATAAACACGAAGATGAAGATGAAGATGAGGGATGCTCAAGGAGTGTGTAACCAGTCCTTGGCGATGTTTGACACCAAGCAAGCTTACCACGCCTACTGCGCAGACAAGACAGTCTCGACAGCTCTAGTGAGCTACCCGTAGGCAAGACGCTTCGAATCTGGCTAGCTCGTCAGCCGCCTACTGTTCCCTCGAATGTGCCTAACGCCCATCAATCTGCCCCCCGGGGGG
>JFFI01002141.1:24199-40249 GCA_001563125.1 Colletotrichum salicis
GTCGTAGTTGAAGTGGAGGGGTGCAAGGCAAGTTGAGGTCAAGGTAAGGTGACTTTTTTGCGACAGGTGCTACCCCAAGAGTCGAGACAACGTCGGAATTGCTCTTAGGCTATGAAGATCGAGGAAGAAGATGGGGGTTTCTTGCGAGCACTTCTGGGTCCTCTCGTCCTTGCGAGGTCGCCGAAGTGCAGCTCTGAGAAACATTCCCAATGTGCTGTGCGCTGGCAGACGTGGCTTGCCTTAGGGCTGCGACCATGGCCGCGGTGCCGTGGTGCCACGGAGTGTCATGATAGATGGGCGAGTCAGGAGCCGTCAAAACCCTTGATGAGACGGGCGATGATGTGCGGCAGTAGGGCTCATTTTCGAACAAGAACCGCATGTTGTAGGTATCTGAGCGATAGCCGTCACCGAGTGGAGAGATATCCATAGCAGCTGCAGTGTTCTGTATCCGTACAGAGCATCCTTAGAGCCAAGACGATGCGTGCGTAATGAGCGGAGCGTCTACATTTGTGGCATAATGGGGACTGGACATGAATCTGCATGTGCTTTATGTATGCGCAGTGTCAACACTCGGGAGGCAGACCGAGAGAGGGACAGGAGATAGGGCGAGATAGCAATGGAAAAGAGGAGACACAGAAAGACTCTGAGAAGCACATAATGAGGCGTGGCCAGTCGAAATGCCAATGAATGTCGACATGTTCTGTAGTGAAGAGGGGCAACTGGAGCTGCTGATGGGGAACTCTCCTGCGGAACGTCCATCGACCTGCTTGCTAGGCGGACTATCGTCGGAAGGAAGTCCTTTCAGACTCAAGCCGCGTAACGATGACCTAGGCAACTAGGACTGCTGCTCAGGACATCATCCCGTAACGTACCGGAATGTGTAGGGGCCCGCCGACCCAACGGGATGGGAACATGAGTTCCTCTAGCTGTATGTAGCAGCAGCAGAAGCAGCAGAAGCACAGCAGACGCAAAGCAAGTGCCCTGCCCTGCCCTGCCCGCCTCGCCTGCACTCTACAGCTGCGGAGGAGAGGAGCACAGGAGTTACCTCGACCTGGAACGTGCAGCGTCCCGGCCGCCTCTCTGCCCCCCTTTTCGTGGATCCGGGCAGGCAAGGCAAAGGGCCAAAGGCGAAGGCAAGGCGGAAGTACCTACGGTTGTAGAGGTACATCAACCACTTGTTGACCACTGTTCTCTCTCCCTTCTCGCCCTGACAAGTTTCCCCCTCCCCCAACCCTCTCCTAGCCCTTGGCTCGGACGTTTCCATGGTACAGGGCATGCTTATCTAATCCCACTTCTCTCTCTCCACTTGGGTTGGACGGGTACAAGCTCATTTTCAAAGCCCGGAAGCAGCAGGGCCCCCAAGACGAATCGAGGATTTTCGCAGGGACATCAAAGTTAACGGAGAGTTTCGTAATAGTCGACATGACCAGCATCTCTTCTCGACTACGGAATGCTCTAAGTCTATCGTGGTAGGAGTCACGAGCCTAGTCAGTTGTGCTATCAGTAGGTACTCCGTACGTCTGGCAAAAGGCCTGCCCATCACTCTGACAGTCTCAACACCTTCACGTTGGACCAGGTCTTGGCCTTCGTTCACTACGCTATGCCATTCGACATGGAGGCAGGTTTCGATGGAGCCACGAAGGATCAACACCTTGTCAATGAACTCTATTCTGTCTCGAACCAAGCTGCTGGGATGAAGCGTCATGAACCTGCAACGAGCGGCAGACAGCACAGCCAAACGCCAACCCGAGAGAAGGGGGACTCCTGGGAAACGTAGCACCCCACGAATAGTCAAGACTCAAGAGCTCCAGGGCTGGGACAAGGTGCACGGAGCACAGAGCGCCGAAGCTCAGTCGAAACTGAAGGCCAGGGCCGTCGACCCGTCGGCACCGTAAACATGGCCGGCCATCTGACCGTCGTGTCTTGCGGCTCTTCGGTTTCTGATGGGGGACCCCCCCCCCCGTCTCTGATTCTCCAGCGAGATCGAGCCCAGAAAGATCACGCAGATGTATCCGTAGAAACTATGGGGTCCGCAGAGATTGCGTGAAATTGCGCGACGTCCCGAAGAAGAAGAAGAAGAAGAAGAAGAAGAAGAAGAAGAAGCATACACTGTCGCTTTCCCGGGACCCCACGAAGCCCATCAACCCACAGGCGAAGATCTGGATGGGCCACACAAATGAACTTGAGATGATCGATATCATTCACTCCAGTGCGGCAGGATTCTCCGCCCAAAGCTGCCAGTGTGTTTTCTGCCCACCGACCTGCCCCTCGACAGAATGACCAAGTGCCGAAGCTTAGCAATGACCCTAGGGTCCAGTCCATTGGAGGGAAGGGGAAAAAGCAAGAAAGTGTTTCGACTACTTGGCGGCCTTCATCCAACTGTCAGTGTCACAGTCCTATGTCCGTGACCAAGTCCACCAGCAAGGACCATCCATACCTTCCATCGCCCATCAAACGGGCGCAAAGTCCGCACTACCATGGTTGAGGAAGGCCATTCAGTGATGGATCAATCGCGCGGTGTGAGGAAAGCCTCACTTCTGACTCTTCCAAGGTTGCTTTCAGAGGTACATGCTGACAGCGTTGACGGATGCTACAATGTCACAGTTCAAGCAACCGACGAGCAGGCACTGGCAAAGTTTGGGTTCTTGGCTCCCGAGAAGCGGTCACTGGCAGTCGTTGACGAGAAACCCATGTCCATGCTCCCGGACCCGGGCTGCCCCCTCGTCGGCGCTGCTTGGGTCTTCCCCTCCTCCTAATCCAGCAGTGCGCGCCCACAATTGCAAAAAAATCTTTGTCAGATATCACAAAAAACCTTGCAGCAGCGGTTACGGTCAGAGGGTGGAGGGAGAGAAGCGTCGCCGTCTGGTCCGTTTGTCCTGCATCGAGCTCAATCCGTCGCTTCGACTGGAGAGTGAAGAAAAAAGTAAATATGGACCTTTTCTCTGGCCACCAAGATTCGAAAGCCAGGTTTGCTCGAGTTGGCTTTCCTGCTGTGTAGACTGTAGGACCCCCTCGTCTTAACGTTCCACACAAAGCATGCGTCAAACCTGACAGCCCGTAACTCAGGTATGACCTGATAGTCACCCGCCGCATGGAGGTTACGTTCGGAGAAAAACACGAGACCCAGCACGTTTAAAGAAACTTCAATCTGGCTAAAGAGCATATCCCGTCCGTTGCGAGTGTGTGTGTATCCGTACAGAGGCACACGGAGAGCGGGTGCGAAGAGAGCGCCGGAAGAACACACTACCCAAAAGAAAGAGTGGGACTTTAGATTTCGGGATTTGAACTTATCCCTCCTGTGGGGGCCGAGACCCAGATTGTCCTTCTTGGCGGTACAGGGAGGGTCGAGAAATCGAACGGGTTCTGGTGGGTTACTCAAAGAGGGCATGCCGAGGTCGAGAAGAGCGCAGGTGAGTACATGGAGAGTACTCGAGTCTACGGCAATCGCCGTAGTGTTGTCTATGTCTCTCGACAGGGGAAGCAAAGTCACCAACTGGTATTCCGACATCCCTTCCGCTCCTTTTCCCTTGGGATCCTCTTTCCCCTTCCCCTTTGCCCACTGTTAGTCCTAGGTACTAGACAACCCCCCAGACGGAAAGGGACATGAGACGGATAAAGCGCTGCAACTCTACGAATACAGAGTACTTTGTCTGCCCCCTTCAACGAATAACAGGGCAGCTAGGAGCCCCAGCCATCGCAGTGGATGTTCCCAGAGGAATGGCACGCTGGGCCGGGACTCGGGAGGAAGCTTTTCTTGGGAGAAGGGGGGGGGACCGGCCCATCGAGGTCACTCTCTCCGAGTATGTCGGATCCGCATGTATTCTGTATTCACTGGCTGGGAGATGTTTACGTTTACGAGACGAGCTGGTTTATCCCTCAAAGACATGGTCACTGTTAATTATGGTCAGTCGTAATTCATCGTGAAACCAGAGACTTTGCAAGCTATGAACGTTCTGGGTTCAAAAACTCGGGTGACTTCATGGGAAATGGGCAAGCATTCGGTACGACTCCTATGTTACCATTTGTAAGCGGCATGGTCCATGGAGGGGCTTCGATTGTGTTTCTTTCCACCCAAAAGGTATTCCTTTGCAGCGAAGATCGCATGCCTCTACGCCGCTCGTCACCCGGCAGCCGGCAGTTGCGCCGTTCTAGCCTCTCAGGTGAGTGGTCGTTTCTCCAATAGTCCAATCTTATTCCTATCTACATCTGGCGAACTGCATCAAGGGCCGAGGCAAGTTGATACCTCAAGGTTTGAAGTTCTCTCTTTACTGATACAATCCGGAGCACGGCAAGCGACCACGACTATTCTATCCATGTAAGTAGCTCTGGTATCATACGTCGTGACTTCCCGCGCCATGCAAGCGATTGCCATTCCATTGCATTATTACAACGCGTTGAATGTCACGTTCGGATGCGACCTCCCGGGCCCCAAACGGAGCCCCCCATGACCAACGACAGCCCCGTCCTTTCCCATCTGCTGTCACTCACATCGATATCCCGTCCATCGACCGACACAAGGCGACATCGTCTCGTCTCGTCTAATCTGGCGTCGACCCAATGGCAGTTGAGGGAAATGTAAGTCCCGGGCTTGACCGCCGGCCGCCGTTACGTCTGGGTGCCGCCAAGCCAACGCCGCGACTCTTCGACTCGTCCCTGTTTTCCCGCCAGGGCCATTATTTCGATCCCGTCTTCTCGTCCACCCGACCATCTGCGTCTCTCCCTACCGCCCCGGAGCGAACGGGCGTTCGGTGGTCTTTTAGCACCGGGAATAACGACCTCTGCAGATCTCCATCAGCTCATTTCTCATTTTGCCTTCACACCGTCGGCTTCAGATCAACTCTGCTATCCACCCTGGATGGGACAAGAGACTGGAATCATGCGATGATCCAGACAACCAGACCAAACCAGGACCAGACGGTACTGAGATGGATGGCAAGCTGCGATGCTCTAATCCAACTACGAGGTCCATATGATCTCTTAGCGTCCCGGGCGTCCGCAGCTCTCAACTCGTGCCCGCTGGTCCGTGGTTCGACCCAAGCCTCTCCCCCAGGAGGAGGGATCAGAGTCCGCCGCGCTACTTTGGCCCTAGGTTGCGCCCCCATTGTGTCAACTCATCTCTTGTCGCCATCGCGGATCTTGATTCGCGGAGCATAACCTGGCATGTCAAACGTGGTCGACAATGTGTAATTTGCAAAGCCATTCTTCTTTGGATTCCCATCCCAGAGCGAAACAAAAGGCCTAAGCTAACCTTAGCTGCTTAGTCTCAGCGCCCCTCCCCTCGGGTCTAAAGAGACCACAATGTGCTCGTTCGAGGGGACATCTGAACTCGACGTACGTGCTAGCCACCGCCCATGAGCCGGGGTTCCGAGCAAGTTCGATAGCTTTGGACGCGACGATCTGAAGCCGTTGCATTTCGGCCTGGACTTTAACTGTCGATCGCGACCGCTACCGGGCCTAACTCTGCACTCTGTCTGCTAAACCCACGATTAAGGCGGTCAAATATCGCAGCCGCCGTCTCAAACCCATACGTGCTAGACAGCCTCGAGGTTTGGGAGAGTGATTACTGAACATGACTTGAACCATCGGAATGGTCTCACGCCAATTGCGATACCAGTTACGTTACAGCATATTAGGGCACAATGATATTTCGGCCGTACAAGCGCAAGCGCACGCGTTTCTGCTCTCTGACCACATGCCATCCGATCCCGTTACCAGATAGACTCTTTTGCGTGCTTATCCCACAAACTTTGATGCCCCGACGACACAGCCATCATACCGGTACCTGTCTGGCACAAGCTACAGAGACGTATATAACATGTTGCCATGCTCGGCCGAGCTGCAACCTCTTTTGACGCTGCTGGTCGAACAGGTCCCAAAACGCCACTAGCAAATCAACCCAAATTGGCGCAATGAAGATCCTCGGAATCATCGGGCACTACGATGAAGTTTGGACCGAGGGATCTCCCTCCCGAGCTCTACATGTTCTGTCTTGCCTTATCCTCGGGACATGAGAATGAATTGCACATACAGCATGACGACGAAGGGGGCCGCCATGCTTGTGACGAACGCACGTCAACTACAAACGGCTCAGCCTGCGTACAGTAGGTATATGCGCGCACATGTAGACATGACTCAAACGACAGACAAGACAAGATCAACAACGCTGGATTTCCCAAGCCTCACTGCATGCCTCGCTCTCGCGCTGAGAAACGCCCGGCCCCGACATCATGCCGCAGAGGCGCATAACTGCATCTCTTCTACCTTGACGCTCACCGCATTTGGCGACGTGGTGTGCGGTCCCAATCGAAGGGCTATTGGGTGGTTCCATGTCTTGTGCCTGCAGTTGCGGGCCACTATCCCCTCTGTCGGGTTACTTGTGTGCAGATTGTTGTGCGTGCGCTGGTTTCTCTCTCCCTCAGTCTCAACTACTTGGACGGCTTGGCTGCTTGAATCCTTCGGGTTTCGCAGCCTGTCAAAGGTCTCCAGAGCGGTGGATCGCATATCCGTCCGTACAGCTGCGGTCCTGGCTGGCTGGGTCCATCCCAGCAGCATTTGCATGCTGGGAAGAAAGCCGGCCGGCAATGTCTTTGCCAAAGGCACCCCCCTGTCTTCTTCTTGTGTTTCCGTGCTGCCGCGCGCGCACCACCACCCACGATGCCCAGGACCGCATTAAGCACCTGCCTCAATACTTTTGGTCGAGCGGGGCTCTCACGGCCATCTTGGTACACATCGAGTAGGAAATGAGGCCATGGCTGCTTCTCAGAGTCACATTCGATGTGTGTGTATGGTGGCTCTCTACAAGCCGTTCCACTCCGATAACTCTCTGGATCGAAGCTGGTCACCCCGCGGATTTCCGGATGACATCAAATCCAAGGCGAGCAAGTATTCCTTTTAGCCCTTTGCTGTCCCTCGCGGAAGCAACTTTGGAGGAGGCTTGATCTCCCAAAGGTGGTTCGTCCAGAACAGCAGCTACCCGTCACAAGCTGTGCTGCCTGTTATCCCTTCACACATTAACCGGACGGAGGGTACGCTATCCGCCGAGCCTAGCGGACGAGGGCTGAAGTGCCGTCTAGTCCTTTGCATGCAACAGGACGGCACACCAAGAACGCCACAGCTCTGCCTCTCGGGTCTGACCTCCTCTTTTAACCCATCTCTGGCGTCTCACTGCGCTCCATATCCATCCATTCATCGTGACCCTCCTCCCCCGGTGGGTTATTGTTTCCAACCGAGTGGTCCCCCTTGGACCTGCACCTGCAAGCGATCCCGAGGCGAGCAGTACCGTGCCAGCGCACTGGCGAGATTCTTCCCGCTTGTGCCGCTCGATTGGAAGGGACTCCATAGTCACTACTGCGTACTGCGTAGAGACGGACGAACATGGCGGGACCTATCTCGTACGTATCCGCAGTGTAATTACGACTAGCCTCCATTCCGAGCTGTGGAGGCGTGGTGCCGTCTAGGTGGGGTTTTGTCAAAATGCTTGCTGGTCCCGCGAATTATGCGACATGCAGATGACATTAAACGGCCGCAATTACGCGCGCGATTTAGAACCTGGCGTGAGAATATATCTTTTGGACGCAAAAAGTATCCTGACTTGATCATTGCAACACAAAATGATACGCTGAATAGGAACGTGGCCGGCTGAGCCAGGAACTCCACAAACCATCCACGATAATCTGCCACGGTCGTATTCTATCCAGAAATGTCCTAGCAATGGTCCTTCCAGAAGTACCAGATTCTCATGGTGTGTGTGTATGCTGGGAAGTCATGCACCTCGTGATCGACTTTCCCGACGCCGGCTCGTGGAAGCCAAGAGCAAACAAGACAACAATATCGTTTGCCTACTACGTGCTTGCCTATTTACGGCCGCGGGAAGGCGGACGAGACGCCATTTCCCCTTTCCTCCTCCCTGGCATACCTTTCTTTTCTTTGACCGCCAGAACGGGCTCATACGATAGAATCCGAGGGAATGGTTAAGCTACGCGGCCATGAATGGCGCGGTCGAACTCTAGTCCAGCCGCAACGAGCGAGCAAGCAAGCAAACCAAGTCAAGCCAGCCCGCGCGGCGTCAGGTGGGCGTTCGCGAGTGACTCCCGATTCTCGACATCTCCATGCCTTCAATGTCTCTGTGTCTCCAAGTTTTATGCCCGATCAGCGGATCCAGCCGTCGAGTGATTCACTCTCCCTGCAAATCTCTGCGCCAGGCGTGCAGATGTGATCCTAAATGCGTCGGGAAACCAGCTGCCAAGCTGCTTCTCCGCCTCCTCCGCCTTCGTCCCGCTCTCTTCCTCCTTCTCCTCCTCGCCGCCGTCGTCGCTCCCTTTGAGCATGACCGCCAGCGCCCTCGCGCACATCCAGCAAAACACCATACCGTGTCCCTGAAAACTCGCGCAAACCCACAGCCCGTCCTCATCCGGCACCTCGCCCACGAATGGGAAGCCGTCGGGGCTGAAGCCCATGATACCAGTCCACTCGGCGCGCACCCTGCCGCTCTCGCCCTCGGGGCCATCATCGCCCCAATTGTCGCCGAAATAGCGCGGCGTCGCCTCCCGCAGGTAATGGCTAATGACGGGGTTCAGCCGCGAGTCATCCGTCATGCCGTACTCGCCCAGCCCTTCATCGGGAGCGCGGACCAGGCCGCCGCCGATGACGATGTCGCCGGCGAACTGCGTGCCTGCCGGCTTGGGAATCATGTACTCGTAGCCGTCTTCGTAGATGAAGCTGTAGGTTGTCGCGAGGCCCGCCTTTGGCATGCTGGAGCCCGGGCGGTGGGCTGTGATTTGCCCTCTCATCGGGACGATGGCTTCTTGGAAGCGCGGGTGGAGGAATGCCGTGTAGCCGTTTGTTGCTAGTATGACGCGGCGGGCTTTGATTTGTCCTTTTGGTGTCTCGACTATCCAGCGGTGAGCATCTTTAGAGACACCATGTTGGAGTTTTTGGATGCTTAGTGCTGGTGTCTCTGTGAAGAGCTTCATGCCTTTGTCGACGCATAACTCCAGCACGCCGGTGGTGAAGCGATACCCGGAAATGCTTCCGGCTTCGTATCCGATGCCTCCATATAATCCTTCTTTTGCGACGTGAAACCGGGTCTTCATCTCCTCAACGTCATAGAAATCGTACTTTGATGCGTCGTCGTCGGGCATGGCTTCCCTCATCGCCTCGACGGCCTTCTTCCCAGCTTCCCACTGTGCTGCGTCGTATATCGCGTCGACCGTCTGGCAAGGTCTGCTCTCCGTCTCCTTGTCTTCAAGATGTGACGCGGCGAAGGCGTGGACAGCTCGGATGTTTGCGAGCTCGAGACGCGCAATGAGGCAAGCTGCTTTTGTCCCTAGGGTCTCGGCGTGATGAAGAAATGAACGGTAGGATGCGGCTTTTGTGTGGCCGCCGTTGCGACCCGTTGCGCCAGAGGTGAGGGTGCGAGCCTCGAGCATGGTGACGTCTGGGTGCGAGGCCGAAGCATGGTCTGAGGAGAGGAGGAAGTGTGCTATGGCTGCGCCGGTGATGCCACTCCCTATGATCAAGGTGTTGGTCTCTGATGGCGGTGATGGGCTGGAGGTGTAGGTTGAGAGACGGGAGGGAGGCGAGTGCCAGTAGCTGGGCGTTGGGTTCGGAACTGGGAGAGTAACGGGGATGCGAGCTCTCTCGTCCATGATTGATACAGACGGACGTGTGACTGTGATAAAACAACCTTCGGATTGAGCTCAAGGTTGACTACCTCAAACGAACGTGAAGGTGATGACGAGAGGGCAAATGGGAACGATGAGTTAGATTCAGGGGGTTGCTTTTCACGTCAGACACGAGATGAAGAGTCCCTCAGTCTCGTATTCCTATGCTGTGTTATGTTATTCAACGTTCCTTGCGCATCGGAGTGATGTAGTTATCACAACGTCCGGGGGCTGTGGTGGGCGAGGGTGTGTGTCCTTCGGTAGGAGTCTCCCCCACTCGATGCTAAATGGCAAGTCTATGCGGGCGATTATCGGTGCGGGGTCCGGGGCCGGTGGTCCGCATAAACATGCCCGTTTGGGCAGCGGTGCATCCCCGGCAATGGGTCAACGACGCACATCTCATATGATCGGTAAAGTCTCCCACATGACTGTGCGGTCATTGAGAACAATTCATACAAAGAGCCGGGTATGATTCTATGGACGAATCAGGAGAATACTGATGTTTAGGCTTTATTCATGAAAGAAGAGAAAGGGAAGCATTCCTGGTTTTCCCGAGAGTTCTCATCCAGAAGTTCTTGCCAGAAGTTCCAATCCATGTCCATCCCTTTAGTCATCCCGATCATTTCCTCTTCTATCCCTGGCATCGCAACGTCTTGACCATGCGATGCTGGCTGCTGTACCATGCTAGAGGCATGACCAGCGTCTTGCAGCCAGTCCCGAACTTGGGGCATCTCCTGGGGTGTAGCGGGGCCGTTACTGCTCGTACCCACCGTTGGCGCTTGCGGCTTTGCTTGTGCGTTACGTGCCATGTTCGTCCGCTGGCGCGCAAGCTGCCCTATGCAGGGTGGCTCCAAAGGCATCTCCATTCCGACGTTTCTAGAGGCTGCGATCCTCTGCTGCCAGGCTCGCAATGTCAGATTTCCGAGTGCCCAGTACAATGAGTCGTTCGAATCGGTGATGAAGCAAGGATGGTGCTCGTAGACTTGGTTAATGATATGCCAGGCCACGTCGACGATCTGGCCACCGGCACGGCCCGATAAGGCGCTGATGAGAAGAACAAAAGTCTCGAAAGGGAAGAAGTTGGCGATATGCCACAGGAAGCGCTGAAGAGCGCCAGTAGAATGTGACAGGATGTCGTAACGAATTACCTCGAGGCTGTTCTCTAGCAGCATATCCATCTGCTCTCCATCGAGTTCATATGTCCTCTCTGGCTGATGATTGGGGTGGTAGACGGATAGTCTCAGCTGACAGACAGCAGATCGAGCAAGATACATCGTCAAGAGGTTCAACGGAATATCTGTGTTGATGGCCCGGAGATACTTTTCCTCAATATGACTCTCAAGCTCGTCAATAGATTTGAGAAACTTAGCCCTTCGGTCAGGCGATGTCGCAAAGTCAAGAAGACATTTCTGCTCAATCATCCACACTCCGATCTCAATGCGAACTGAGCAAAACACCATCTCGGTAGTGACAGGAGACGGGCGGGGTAAAGCACTCATGGACGGGACGAGGTAGTCGTCGTTGACACCTAGAGGTTGGTTCGTGTCTCCATATAGCTGAATGCCGGGGTTCATCGAGGCTCCTGTGAGCTGCGCTGTACGACCGTCGAGAATGACGATTTGCCACCAAACCCGTCGTCTCAGCTCAGCTTCGAATGGCGGCAGGTCTTTCAGGGAGCTTTCTCGATGAAGGCCCATTCTTTGGCCCATGCGAGTTGCTAGCCCGGTTAGGAGCCACAAGATGTCGTGATCGCAAAGGTGGCGCAAAGACAGCTAGCAGCTATTAGTTCGGTGACCTCAATTTGCTGTAAACGGTGATAAGAAGAACTCACCAGGTAAAAAGTGAACGCCTGGAGCACTTTGAGGTTTGTCGATCTCAGAAAATCGACTCTGCTCAGTGCTGCCTCGGTTGCATAGCAATACCTCGCTAAATGCTTCTCTCGGAGTTCACCAAGCTGGCTCCGGCATTCCTCGTCGGTCAAAGAGACTACTGCAACAAGATATATCGAGAAAATAAGGGCTTCGGTCGGACCATGTATAGAGTCCGGCTCAGAAAGCCCCTGGATAAGCTCTTGCTGCACTGTCGGCGCGTGGAGTATTTTAGTTAAGGGATGGACGTTGGTGGTAAACACCTGCCAAAGCCGAAACGACTGAATAGCCGAGGGATGCAGCATGAATGGAGAGTCCAATTTGTGCCCAAATATTAGGTTGATATTTGTCGATGGCAGCTCGACTCTGGATGGCATTGGTGTGCTGCTTGGGGTAGGACTTGTGTCCTTCTTGCCCATCTGCCCAGAATTAGATCATCTCATTCTAAATCTGGGATATATCGAAGACTGTTGAACTCACGTCGTTTCTCAGACTTGACCATAACTTGTTGCTGGGTTTTCGAGCGGCATCAGCTGCTGGGCTTATACCACGACACTGCTCTCTGGTGGACAGGGCGCCTACTCTTCTACATATCGGCGCTGGTCACCACTGACAACAACCTGGCCTTTGGCGGTGGATGAACCATTTTGTGACAGGAGCCGCGCTTGGGCAGTGCGACTGGTATGGGTATTGGCAGCTTGAATAGAGCGTGGAAGTCGGACGCAGTCTTTTCCTGTCTTGATGCAGTACGCGCAAGGTGACTGGCCGTTGCACCTTATTTTGCGGTGTTGGCATGGACCACATGAGTGCCCTCTGGTGATCTTGAGTTCAGCCATATGTTCAAGTTCCAAGCAAGCCGCGAACGAGATGTAGACTTGGCTTGGTCAATCTTCCTGGGTAGCTCAAGTCGCTGTTGGACGGTCCCGAGCAAAATGATCGGCATGAAAAAGTTTCTTTGATTAACCTTAGATTGAAGAGAGGGCGGAATGCAGAGGGTATTTTTGCGCCATCAAGTAAACAGCAGCGCAGATGAGACTCAGTTATCAGCTGCAGAGAGCATGGATTAGCTACATGCCCTACAGGTGTGCCGCTACAATAAAGTGACAGCGGGGCTGAGCATAACCTGGCTAGAACCGGTTAGCTGACGTCTAGGAGATCCAGAAGCGGCCGTTTGTGAGGATCATACGACTGGCTTGAGCACTGGCAACGACCCAACAAACCTCCGCGCGGGACCGCTCTCGCTGCTGACCGGGGTCCTAGAGCCATTCGGTCGGTCCCGAGCTGAGGTGACCAAGTGCCCGACATCACCACGGGGTTGAACTCGCATACAAGTCACCTACCAACACACCAACTCCTTTCGTATTCGCCCATGTTCCTGACGTGCCTGGCAAGTTAAGCGAGCGGTAACTAAGGGGCGATCGTTGCCTGAATCCCATGTGCCTGTCTCGGATGGCAGATCAAGTCTTTCTAAGGGCCGATGGCGGGACCGCGTTTTTGTCTTTTCACCCCGTGATGGATCCCCGAAGATGCTGGCACCCCGACACCGAGTGCCGCTCCGCGACGGTATCTCGAGTTCAAGACATGTTGGGATCCAATTTTGCGCCTTCTCAGCGAAATGAGACTGCCTTTAAAGATGGAGTGCTCTTACGGCTTTACGACAACAATTCTCATTCTTTTCCAAGTCATTCTATGCTTTCCCAGAACACAGCCAAATCAGTAATACTCACACATATCTTCACTTTCCCAGGTCCAAAAACCATGTCGGAGGATCACGAAAAGGTGGAAACACCCGATCGGGCAACCACGGCCACCCCGACCGAAAATCCTTCGTCCGAATCAGCAAAGCAAAAGGCCGAGGATGAGTCGCAGTACCCCCACGGGCTGAAGCTCGCCGTCATCATCCTATCAAACATGATTGCCATGTTCCTCGTCGCACTAGACCGCACAATCATCACAACGGCGATTCCCCGCATCACAGATGACTTCAAGTCGCTCGGCGATATCAGCTGGTACGCCAGCGCCTATCTCATCACAAGCTCGGCCACGCAACTACTATGGGGTCGCATATTCACCTTTTACTCGACAAAAGTCGTGTACCTCGTCGCCATATTCTTCTTTGAGCTCGGCTCTCTTCTATGTGGCGTCGCACCCGACTCCGTGGCCTTCATCATCGGCCGGGCCATCGCCGGAGCGGGATCGGCGGGCATATACTCGGGCTCGACCATTCTCATCACGACCGTCACGCCTCTCTCCAAGCGCGCGGGTTATGTGGGAATGATGGGTGCCGTGTTTGGAATCGCCTCAGTGATTGCGCCACTCATCGGAGGAGCGTTCACCGATCGCGTCACCTGGAGATGGTGCTTTTACATCAAGTAAGCAACCCTATGACTGCATTCCTTTCTGCACGCATACCAAGATCACACGTCGCTAACGCTGTATTTCTATAGTCTTCCTGTGGGAGGAGCGGCCGTAGCCGCCCTGCTTTTCCTCTTTCCGAGCTTCGCCGCAAAGGAGCCCACACCGATCAAGCAGCAGATCAAGCAACTTGACCCTTTTGGTAATCTTGTCTTCCTTCCTGGCGTCATATGTCTGATTTTGGCGCTGCAATGGGGCGGAGAAAAGTACCCGTGGAACGAGGGCCGTATCATCGCCCTCCTAGTCCTTGCCGGTATGCTTCTCATCACATTTGTTGGCATTCAAATCTGGCAGCAGGAGAACGCCACCGTACCCCCTCGCCTGTTCAAGCTACGGAATGTCTGGCTCGGCACCATCTTTGCATTCTGTCTTGGAGCGGTGCTCATCATTTTCCTGATTGCCTTGCCGATCTGGTTCCAGGGCGTTCGCGGCACAGATGCCGTCACTTCTGGCATCGACACACTTCCCCTCGTTCTGTCTCTCGTCTTTGGCGCCATCGTATCAGGAGGCGTCATCAACGGCATTGGCTGGTTCAATCCAGTCTTTTTCTCATCTGTCATCTTCATGGCCGTCGGCGGCGGTCTCATCTCCACCTTTGTCGTGGATACCCCAACACGCACCTGGATTGGATACCAGGTTATTCTTGGACTGGGCATCGGTCAAGGCATGCAACTAGCTAGCCTAGGGGCCCAAGTGGCCCTCGCGCAGAAGGATGTTCCCATCGGCGTTTCGCTCATGTTCTTTGCTCAGTCCCTCGGGGGCTCTGTCCTGGTTTGCGTTGCCCAAGCCGTCTTCAACAACGAGCTGAGATCAAGGCTTGGCAGCTTCTCGGGTCTCGATGTAGATCGGGTGATTGGTGCTGGTGTTACTCAGCTGCGCAACTTCCTTCCTCCCGATATCCTTGGAAATGTCTTGATCGAATATAACGCGGCGCTAAGAAGCTACTTCTATGTGGGACTTGCGGCTGCATGCTTCGCAATGCTCCCCTCATTGGGAGTTGAATGGAAGAATGTCAAGGGAAAGGAATTTGTACATTAGAGCAGTTCGCTACGGGCCAAATCACCCACCACCTCTGCACCAAAATTCGTGAGACTATACATAGAACATATCACGACGGCTGGTTAGCCCTAGTTTTAACTCGACTGAATACGGGGCTAAGGCATAAGATACTTTGGGCCTTCCTAGAGAGGAAGGTGTAGCTACCCATTATAAATAAGAGAGCCAGCGGTAGTGATGTGAGCAGACTATGAAAGTACATGTAGGTACGAAGAAGAAATAAACAGAATTTAAAGCAATTCGTTCAGTCCACATGCTGATCCTGTGCATTCGTATTAACCACGCTGTGAAGTGCTCGACGATGACGCGTTTCGCACCCTTTTTTCAGCGGGCAAACTTGAACTTTGCACGTTGATACGTGTGGCATGATGAACATTCTTACTCCAAATTTTCGACTGAATCAACACAGTCTAGTTACTAAGAGAATGAAAGAATGAAAGCTGCAATAATGCCCACTCGTCACAAAACAACACTAATTACAGGAATATTTGACACGCTATCTGCATCAAAGCACGACGGCTTGAAGTCTTTGCACCGATTACTTTACTAGACTATCTCTCGTATATGGGAACAGTGCGGAATCCCCGTCGACTAAGCTTAAACTAATCTCTCACTGAATTGGGATCCGACCGTGGGAATATCTGAAAACATCTTGAGGGTCGACGCTCGTTTTGGCATCCCGTAGTCGGGTCCAATTGCTGCCATAACAATCCTCAGCGCGGTCAGTCGACTCCATGAAGCTGACATAGGTAGGGCCAATACTCTCGCCCGTACTATTGATGGCATTGACAACGCTATCAGCCCATTCAACGCTAATCTTCTGGACTGAGGCCTCATCAGTGACAGCGTTGATGTGCAACATGATGTGTGGCTTGCGATTCCCGAAAGATGAGGAGGCATTGAATAAGAGATGTATCTAGAATCAGGACTTGTATATAGGATGAACTTGAGACGGGCTTAAGGACAGACTTCTATAGCTCTTTAGCAGTTAACTTCGTATTAGGATTTACTTCTGTAAGGGGCTGGCCCCTAGGCTTGTTCAACGTAGA
>JFFI01002142.1:1884-12649 GCA_001563125.1 Colletotrichum salicis
AAATGGCGTGTGAGAGATCCAGCATGTCACCGGTGCGTCCCATCTGCGGGTGTTCGTGCAGGTTGGTGGTATCGTGGTATCTGGGGTCGAACCACCTCAGTGCGCGACGCATCATTTTCAGTCGTTGGCTGCATTGCCGGGGTTGGGGATGCAGGCGGGATACCTGCATGCCCGTTTGCGCGACCCGCCTGTCGCTTTCGAGGCTCTTGGTGCTGCGAGATCTTTGGCAGATTGGACGGGATCCCAGGAAGGTAGAAGCCCGTCTGGCCGCGTTGACACTCTTGGCAGTCGTTTGGGTGGTTCCTCAATGTGATACTTTGAGGAGTCGAAAGGGGGGAGGGGTAACGATCCATTAAGCAATTGTTTAGTTCTTCTTTGGACGACTCATACTCGATACGAAACGGGCCACCTTTGAAACAGCAAGATAATTAGTATGAAAAGTAATGATGGAAGTTGATCATAGACGTTGGATCGGATTTGAAGGACTGGGCAGATAGAAGTTCGAGTATAGTTGATAGCGAACCGGGAATAAAAGACTTGTCGGCGCTCACTCACGACGAGGAGATTGAATTCGTCACGGTGGTTGAGCCCCCATACACAAATCAGCCACAATCCCCGTCGCTTGGTGACAGACGAGAAGACAAATTTCTTCTTTCATTCTCCAAGGCCTGAATCAATGTTGGGATGTACGTAAACCATCTCCAGCAATGGCTCTCTTCGGCTGAAGTTCTCATATTGTCGGGCAAGAGGTACAGATGTAATGCTCAAGGAAACCAATTCGTCGGTGCTTTGTGTTTTCCCTCTACCGTTTCTTTGCTCTGACATCCAATCCAATCTTCACCTGCCTTCCGTATCTTGACCGGCTTCTAAGCCGGCGTAAAGCTCAACAAGACGTCGTTAGGCAACTTCGTCGTGATGCCCACCGTCTGCAACATAGGCCTCTCATCCCTCGGTTGAATGTCTTTGAAAGTCTGCAAGATCCTCACCACAAAGTAACTCATCTGCGTCAGCGCAAATTGCTGCCCAATGCAAATCCGCGGACCGCCGGAGAAAGGGAGATAATCCCATCTGTGAGATTTACCCCGTCAGCAAGAACTCCCATCTTGAGCCAGTAATTTACCGAGAGAGACAGAGATTCAGGGGAGGGAAGAAAAAAAAAAGATCGACAAAGGGAAAGAAGGGGTTAAAACATACGATGGCCGTATCTCCTCCCAGCGCTCGGGACGGAACTCGTCAGCGTCCTCGCCGTACAGATCCTTCCTCCGGTGAAGACAGTACAGAGACCACCGCACGGATGTGCCCTTCGGAATGAAGACGGGCGATTTGCCATCGGGCCCTCCGCCAACGGGTAGCGTCGTATCCCGCGCCGTGCCGCGCGACATGCTCGCGACAGTCGGGTACAATCTCAGGACTAGTAAGACGCACCGTCAGCACTCTATCCCAAAGTCCCCTCCTCTCAGACAGTCAGTAAACAACTCACTCTCCTTGAGCACCATGTTCAGGTACTTCATATCCTTCATCTCCTCCCACGTAGGCCCCCGTCCCTCCAACGCCTCCACCTCGCCCCTCAATCTCTTCACTACATCCCCCCTCCTCGCCAAGATCCAAAACAGCGCAGACAGCGTCGAGGCCGTGGTATCCCGCCCCGCGAGGATCATGGACAGCAGCTGCGCGCGGATGTAATAGGGCGTCATGCCGGGCTTTCCAATCATCTCGTTGAGGAACACGTAGCCCCGTTCGGGGTCTTCCTTCTTCTCCGGGTCAGCTTCGCGGATGTTGCGAATGTAGTTGTCGCAGAAGTCGTGGATCTTCTTCAGGCCTTCGTACCACTTCTTGTCGTTGTCGAGGAAGATGAGCAGGCCGAGGCGGGAGCGGATGGCGGAGCGGGTGGTGATGTATTCGAACGTCGACGTGAAGTCGCGGGCTTCTGGCGACGGCGTTGTGAGCATGTTGGTAGAGTGCCCGAACCTGTCGTCGAGGTATAGTCAGCATATCTGTCTTTCTCTCGTCAACTCCCCTTTCTTCTGGGCACTCACATAAAGTCAGTCGCCGAGTCCATCGTCATCATATACAACAACGCCTGTAAATCAACCGTGCCCCCATCCTTGGGAATGTTCCCAATAAGATCCCCAACATGCCGCTCAAAACACTTCAAATCCGCAATCTGATTCCTCACAAAACTAGGCCTCATCATCGCCCTAGCACCATGCCACACCTCCCCATTCGCCGAGAAAATCGCATCCTCCCCCAAAATCGGCAGCACCGCCTCCCGTCTGGGCCCGATGATGGGAAACGCCTCAAACGACGTCGCCAGAATCGACTTTAAGTTCTCAGGCTCGCTCGTCATGAGAACCCACCCGCCGGGCGTCTTCACCCACCAGGTGTTTCCCAGTGCGCCAAAGAGGTCCTGCCACCACTCGAGGAGCTTGTGCTCTTTTTGACGGGCGAGCGAGGCGCGGATCCAGTCGCTGCCCAGGATCGGGTCCTTGTGCGGGTACATGGGCGCCGGGCGGCAGTAGAGGGCCTTCATCTTGAAGAGGTACCATGCTTTCTTGTATAAGATGAGGGTCGGGAGGATGAGGAGCGTTGCGAGGAAGGGGCTGGTGAGGGCGTGGTTTGCTGTGAGGTGGGAGCCGTGGGCCCAGGCGAAATACTTTTCTGTCAACGTCCAGAGGATGTAGGCCCCGAGGGCAGCTGATGAAGTTGCGTAGAGGTATTCTCGCGCCATGATGGTCAATATCTTGCGTGAGAATCAAATAGTCTCTTGGTGAAGTCAAGGTCGAGGTCCTGGTCTTGGAATCGCAGCTCTACCCCTCAACGCTTATGAACAAGACTGAATCGCAGGTAAAGCTCACGCACGTTTCCAATGTCCGTGCCGGTGTGTCCGACGAAAGCTGGTACAACATCAGACGGAAAAGGTCCTCCGACTAACGTAGCCCAAGGGTTTCCTCTCCTCAAAGAATAGGGCTCCAGTTTGTGTGTATTTCGCTTTCGGTACGGAGTAGTCCACCAGATAAAGTAATCAGTAATCCTTTAAAGACCAAAACTTAGAATTGCCTAGGCACCGTGGAACTTAGGCTGGCCAGAGTTGCATAATCTTATACAAACCGTCTCTGTCAAAGACATGGTTGACGCGCCGAGTCGATCCCATCCCATGTGCGTGCGTCTACATACCTCCAGCGAGGAGGGGCAAGTCCGTAGAATGATGTAACATCGCCACCTCGTAGTACGTATGGATATCCCCGGGTTTCCCCTCATCCCCCCATCTCCAGAAACCAGACCTAAACTAGCTCTCGACATAATATCCTAGTGCCCACCCCCTTCCAAGAACGGCAGTTTGGCTCAACTAAGGTAGCCACTGCTAGGAGACCATTTCACGCGGGAGCGCTACGCTACGACCACCATGCTAGCTCTTGACCCCTCCAATCCCATTGCCTTTGTGGTCCGTACAGTCTTCCGATAGCCTATTGCTGTGACAGCCATACTCCTTCGCAAAACTACTATTTGCACCGAAGATGGCGATGAAACTGGTGAACAGAATGGCCATGCAGGAGCGATCAACCAGATCGCTCCATCCTCTTCAGTAGCGCTGAGAAAGACTTTAAAGACCACCTCTCAAGGATGAGAATTGCCTCGGCATAGCCTATCAATTCTTCAAAGAAAGACCGTAATTGTGCCTGCTGCCATTGTGATCCTGCACGGTTACACAACCACGTCCTCGAGACACGCAACACCACCACACCCCCACATCCCTCCTCCCCCCCCTCGTGTTCGGGCATCTGAACAGAAATACCAAGCCATTCATTGGTCGAACTACATATCCTAGGAACGGGGGAAATATATAATTGCGTCCGAGTGTGTGTACGGATATTTGGTGTTGACATATCCATGGGAAAGTTTTACCATTGACAAGGGGGCCAGTTTTGCCGGTCGGCGAGTCCATATCAAACCCGAGAGACGCAAGAAACCCCCATCCAATTACGTAGTATCTTGAAATCTTGCTACCTCACTCAAGGAGCATTCCGCCGTTCAACGTTCTGGCGTTTCCTTGGTAAAATTAACTGCCGGAAGGCTTGGAATCTCTATCCTTCGTTCTCATTCACTCTTATCTGGAGCTTCTACGGAAGTCGCTTTGATGCCAAGCTTATGTGGAGAGCTCCGCCACAGAATTCGCCGTGAGACTCGCCCGTCAAATCGGCGGACAGAGGTGGAAGCAGCGCCGTGCCGGCCCCGTCAAGCGGGAACTAACGCCTTTGGTTGCAGTTTTCCACTATACCACTCAGGTATTCTCAGCGTTACTTTATGCGAGTTTTTCGTTATCGAAATGGCCAACAGTGGCTTCAATTACAATTGGCATCATCTATCTATGTACAATTCGTCATAACGTCGTGGGCTCTTCCCCAGCTCTCAATTTTCTGGAGCTGATTGTGTCGTGATAGCCGGCCATGACTATTCGGTTCTATTCTCCAATGAATGCCAGATGTTGCCAACCCAATGCATATGTAAAATCCAGGTATGTTCCAGAAGTCCGTTCGTCCTCGCCATTAACGCCTTTGACGTTGAAATGCAGTTTGCTCCGATTCCCGACATTGCAACAAGCCAGGTTCTACTCAATTCGAGCCGATCGCTGTGACGCAATGCTGTTGCGCAACGCAGGGTTCCGGCTCTTCCTGCTTAATCTCTTCTCTCGAACCATGGGAATTCCTGGAGGCGGATCCGTGACTGCTGTCGTCCCGCTTATCTGAGAGAGCACGCTTCCTCGCTGTGGAAGGCCTTGGTGACTGCTCATTGTGTATCCTTTCGTCGGCAAAGGGGATAGTATCCCATTCTCACGCGAACTGTCACTAAAAGCGTCATTGTCGATACCCTTGCCCTTCTCATTCATCTCTTCGTTCTTCCGCCTGGCACTCAGCGCGGCAAGGCCACCGCCACTGAGGAGCGCGGAACGGAAATCGAAGAAGCGCTCCTTCATGGGCTTCTTGGACGTTTCGTCCAGCATCATCCATATGACAGCCACAATCAGGAGGCCCAGCACAACCATCGTCAAGATTGCTGCGCCGGCCGTATCGCCACCGCCCAATGGTGGTAAAGTTGAGACTGCAGGGACCGTCCGGCCGATGTCGTTACCTCCAGCTCCAGGATCGCCCTGAGAAGTGCCGCCAACGTCTGCAGTATGAGGTGCATTGGAAGTTTCGATGAGGTTGCCGAGCGTGATTTCGAGCGCGGCCATCTGTTGTCCGACACCCTGCATTCCATCCCAAGTCCCGTTTTCGGTCCACTTCAACCCACACATGCGTCCGTTCGTACCGCCTTTGCACTGCGAAGCAGCTGCGATCGATGAAGCGCGAATCTTGGACATGATGCCATCTGTCAAGTGCGGGGCCCATTTGGTGATGGCCGCGAGCCAGCGGCTGAGGTATGCCTTGAAGGACTGCTGATCAAGGTTGCAGAGTTCAACCGTCTCGCATGCCACCTCTTGCATGATATTCTTTTCCTCGCCGACAAAGAAGACATCTGCGCCCTTGACCAGCCCGTCGAGTCGATTCTTCCACACCTCGTTGCCGGTGTGGTTGTACATGGCGGCAGCGCCAAGAATCATACCGCCGGCATTGTAGGTCCATTGATACGGTACAATGTTGGTGCAGTTGTACTGAATGTGGCCGCCGTCGTAGACGTAGTAGTCGTCGGAAATGAACTTGACATTAACCATCCACTCCCATGTTCTCTCTGCCCAGTCGGAGTAGGACGAGTTACCAGTATACACAGCCAGGCGCCCGGCAAGAGCGAAGAAGCAGGCTTGGGAAATGGTGTTCTTGTAGTCGTAACCGTTGTTCCACTGGAAGATCTGCCATCGAAGTCCTCCGTTGCAATGGTCGGGATCCCAGCGTGCGGCCTGGGTGTTAAACACAGCCTGCGCCAGGGCAAGCCATTGTGGTTGGTCATCCGGGGGGTTGGGGAACCCATACTCGGCAGCAGACATCACTGCGAGTCCCCAAAACCCTTGATCGTCGTTTCCTTCGGTTCGCGTCTGATTCTCTGGCATGTAATCGTTGAATTTGCCGACTTGGTGGAGGAGACCCTGAGTGACAACATCATTCCAAGTGCTGTCACCTGTGTAGTACCAATAATCGATCATGGTGCCCATCATCGCGCCGGCCTCCCACCCTGACACAGTTTTAGTGGGGAGCAGGACAAGGACTTGAATATGCACTTACAGTAGTATGGATCGGGAAGAAGACCTGGAGTCTTGCCAGGCTTGTCTCCGTCGTAGAACGACATAAGATCTTCAGTCATTGACCTCGCAATGGTTTTGATACCAGCTATGCAAAACACTTGTGAGTTGAGATCACCATTGGATTGTCATTTGCGCTCACCTTGGTCACTTGTGTCCAAGTTGTATGCTGTGGTGAACTGGACGGTTGCCAGTAAAAATGCCGGCAAAAGCCGGCTTACAGACCATGTTGGCCGGCCCCGCATTGCGATCATGATGCGGTAGGTCGGAGTGTGAGGGATCCTTGGCTTCGATGAACGGACCGCATGAAAGATTGGACTGAAGATTCAGGAATCCGGGGGAAGCGTCGATTAAGTGTCAAAATCAAGAACGAGTGGATGCCGCAAGGTTGGAATAAGAAAGCGGCCAAAACTTGTACAATGTCAAGACTTTCTGGCATAAACCGGGCAGACGGTGCGCATGGGAGTCGAGCCACGTTCGTGAGGTAATGGAGTAGCTCCGATGATGCGAGCTAAGAACCCGCAAGGTTGGTTGGCGCTTTTTCCCCTCCTCAACGAGAGGTGAATTCGTATGGCGGCTGGGTTGTCCACACCACACACACACCAACACTGCTTTAAGCTTGGGAAAGTGCGTCTTCTTGTATGTTGGTGTTGGCATGTACGTGCATGCAGGTTGAACACACCCCTCAAAGAAGCAGTAACACCTTGTCAGTTTCCGAGGTGGTCAGGCAAGCCAAGTTTGCCAGGTTCAGAATCCAGGCTCGCGTCGTCCAGACCGAAGTAACCGGGGGAGGATCGAGGAGGAGCAGCGATGACGGTGGAGTTGCGCACGCTTGCTGCTGCCCGTGCTTCTTGACTGCTGCTTCCGTGTCTGTCAAAAGCCTGCGTCTGCCGTAGTCGTTCGTGAGGGAAAAAAAAAAACCCCCCGAAGGTGGGAGGGGAGAAGCAGTTTCTATCTAGCCCCAAGTAAATACGAATTTGGTCAGGAGCAGTCGAGGACACCAACAAAGACGGAACCGTCTCAGTCGAGAAACCGAGGGAAGCAGAGGAGCGGCGGAGGTCCACTAATAGCTCCCGAAAAGCAATACGAACTTTGCAAAGAGGACCCAGCAAGACGAGATTCGCCTTCGTTTCTGGCCTAAGTTGGACTGGGGAACAACAAATAGGACAGGCACCGAGGCATGAAAGCCGAGTGCATTTTGGGACTGGTAAGACTGGGTAATCAAGCAATCGCGAAACCAGCTGAACGAGACCTAGTCTTACAAGTAACAATGTCTCACCGCCGTGCGTGCTTGTTGTGGTTTCGTGGTTTGATACCGTCCAGTGCCAGTGGCCTGTTGGTAGGTATTTTGTTTCTTTCCAGGTGCCAAAGTGCCAGTCTGCCCTTGGGCTTTGGCCATCTCCTTGGTTCTGTTTCTGGCGTTAATAGCATTGGCAGCTAAGCTTGTTCAACATGCTTGTGATGCTTGTGCAACCGTCCCATCCACAGCGCGTCCGGCTGTGGTCCGAACCCCTGCCATCCCATGAGCTTGGTGCTGCACCACGCTGACCCGTTCGCTGGCATCCCCCAGCTCGCATTGCGGGAGGTAACTTGGTGACGTTTCCGGACCCAGATGGCTGCTGGGGCTATTGGATCCTCATGTGCCGCTGTCGACCCAAGGTTTGTTGCAAGAAACACTAAATTATCAATGTTTCCCAACCTGTCACCTGTGTTTCTTGTCTCTCAGGCCTGAAGCCTGCTTTCAATGCCGTGTGGCCCACTGGTTCATCTTTTAATCACTGACTTTGTGGCTGGTAAAATCCGAATTAGACTTTGTATCTGAGCCAAGCCGGACGACACTCGAGTGAATTGACTTTGTGAATACCATACTGTCTTCTCAGTGTTGTTTACTATTCTGGTCCCTTGGTCGTGCGCTACGGCCTTGCCCAGCGAGACGGCGCGGTGCAAGCAGCCAGCTGCTTCTGCTTCTGGGCGGCGGCGGCATGCCGCATGATGCCACTTGTTGGAGTTCCGCTTGAATAACTTGAATGAATAACATGAATAAAACGGGGCTAGCTGACGTCGTTGATCAGCAGAGCTTCTGCGGTGGCTAGGAAGCGACAGGGCCAATATGCCGCTGGTCCCGAACTTTAGACTAGGTCCAATCAGCACCAAAACAGTCCAAAGCTGTCCGGGCCGCCGTCGCCCTGCTGCTGGGCTGGAAGTAAGAATGGGTAGCGAGCGGGGGAATCGCCGCAGGCCGCCGCCAAGAATCCTCCAAGTTGACTGCCGAGAATACCTAGGGATCTTGATCCCTTCAGGTTCGGATGTTGTTTGCTTGGAGCGATGTGATGCATTCGGGGCAGACAATCGAAGGACATTGGATGACCGTTCCCGCTGCGTTGTTGAATGATCTCGTCCTCATGTTCCCTGCCGTTGAAGGCCGTTTTTGAAACTCATAAACATGAGGCTTGGCGGCTGCTCGAGCGAGTGAGCCCATTTCCGCGAACGATTTAGCTTCAGCACTTGGTGGCTCCATTCCATCTGTGCATCGGGTCAGCCGCCAGCGCGCTTTGAGGCACAAATTCGGAGCCGATCTTATGAAAAGGTCCATTCATAGACCTGGCCGTGAGTAAGCCATCGGCATGGCGAACGCAGCCAGGCTCGCATTCTGAGCCTCTCCGAGCATCGCCGTCGAGACTCAGGAATGCGTTTCCATGCGACCTAGGCAACGGTAAAGCAGCATGCCAGCGGAACATCGTGGTACGTGGACCGCTTTGTCACCGGCTGGTTCGTTGGCATTGAGTCTCATCATTCCACATTGCTAATTGCGAAGAGCGCAATTTGCCCTCGGAAAGTCCATTCCTTGACAGCGAGCCTGAGATTGTGATGTGTTCAACCGACTTTGGTCAGGTTGACTTGCCAGTTGTCCCATTGAACGCTCATGGCCATGTGGCCAGCCCGACCGGTAGGCCGATGAAACGAGGTTGCGACCGTCCAGGGTTAGTCGAGATATCGCAAGCGGTAAGATCAGCTTCGCAGCGTGCTTCATGGGGGATGTTCCTGCAACGGCAATACAGGACGCGCGGAAGCGGCACGGGCTCAGATAAAAATGAGGGTATTATATCGTCGCCTTCTTTGCGCCCGTGGCGATGTAACAGGTGCTGCAGTGTTGATGTCTCCGCCTTCATCTGGGTCTCAGGTCCCCGTGATGAATGTTGGAGTAGCGGCATGTGTTTTCAACGTCCATCCAGTGAACTTCTTCGACAGGGATTGCATTCTTATTTCGATCAGTGGCCAGGAAGGAATCGAATCGCCAAGATGGGCATCTTTGCGTAGGATGCTGCTGTAATGGGATGAAGCCTGGGAAGGCATTCGAGGAACTCTGGTCTGTGATGTTAGGCTCTTCGAGAAACAGCGCCACGATGCTGCGCCACAACATAGACCTGTGTATTCCTTACGTAAGGTCCTCGCTCAGCGTCAAGCCACATCGAGCGGGTAATATTCGGTTCCGAGGAGCCCATCGTGTTGGGGACAATACGCGGATCACGTGGCCAACTTTCACGTGCCGCCACGGAGCCAACCTTGAAGTTGAGGATGTGATCGGATGAGATGGTGGCATGGCGCAAGTCATGGCTCCGGGGCAATTCAGTTCCGTCGGGGTCCAGGCAGTGAGTCGTGACGACCCTGCAGCACTGCCTCGACGATTACATCAGAAGCCGCGAGTCCGTGGCAGTGGCTCCGAATACTTGGGAGGCGCCAGAAAACACCTTGCTGCGCAGAAAGCTGACGCCAATGCCCAGCCTTCTTAACAGTGCAGCAGCACAGCAATTTGGGAAGGTCGGAGCAAAGGTCTCTGCATGGGAGCAGTCCATGGAACGAGTCTGCGTGACTACGACAGTGACCCTCTCCTCTCTCAGGGAAGGCCGATGAGGAAATGGCAGTGCTGGCCCGGAGACGCTTCCAGATTCTCTCGTATTCAGGGAACAACCTTTGCTGGGCCTTTGTCATGTTTATGGGCACCCGCAAGCAGGGAGAGCCAAAAAGAACAGCAGACTTTTGAGTTGGAAAAAGAGGAGAGAGAGAGAGCCACTGCGTTCGTGACTGACTGCGCATTTCCACTTTTTGCCAGGTTCCCCAGGCACCGGACGAAAGATACGTACCGCGCACTCCGTCTCTGACCTGCTCGAAACGGCCGTTTTGATTGGCCCTCATCCACCGTTCCACCATCCCTCTTCTTGACCCCCCCGGTGCCCCGTCTCCGTCCTGGCGGCCGTGCCACCGTCCTCCTCCCATCTCACCCATTGGAATCACTCGGTTTTTGTTGCTATCGGCCGGGTTTATTGCCTTGTCGCGCGCCTCTTACGCCTCTTCCAACCCTTTGGAGGTCCTGTTGCTAGTTTGTTCCAGTGGCTGGGTCGTTCCCAGCTCGACTAAAATTAGTGGTCTAGCATCCCCCAAGGTGGCCGTGGTTGTAACTTGTCCCCTTCCGACCGTCTTGAGTCCCGTCCTCTTTCCCCCCCCCCCTCCCCCCCCCCCCCCCCCCCCCCCCCC
>JFFI01002143.1:374-44983 GCA_001563125.1 Colletotrichum salicis
GGGGATAAGATAAGTGTGTGCTTTGACTTAGTCTTCTAAAACATATCGACATGTTCTACCTCATTGTTGTTCTGAGAATCATTTTCTATACTTTTTTGTCACTCTCCATGGGACTTTGCTAGAATCGAATCATAACTGCTAGAGAAAGTCTGCCCATCTTCTTGAGGTTTCCCATCAAAGGCCCCCGAAACACAATTATTGGTTGTTTCCGTCGGAGTTTGCGGGCTTGGACTGAAACAGCGTGCTTCCTCGCTTACGCTACAAAGTGCTGGCAGGCTGCTAAAGAAAGCATGCTCACTGACTCGAGCAGCCATTCTAGACCGCTTCCCACCACCAAAATAGGCTCATTCGGGGAATAGGCCGCCGGCGGATCACGGAGTTTTTAGTGACCAAGCTTAACCCAGCACCCAAACTTCTGACAGGGGGCCTTGGCAGCGGTGTATTTGTGGCTTGATACTCCAAGGATTAAGCGCGCGGCCTTTATGCGTTGATGGTAGAAGCCAATGAAACCCCTTCAAAGGCCGACCTGAAATGGCATCTGTATTTCAACTGGTCATGACTTGTAAAGCTTCCCACAACACCATGTCGGCCGATTCACGGAGTCCGGGGGACGGGACTGTCCGCAGCGCCGCCGACTAATCGTAAAACCAGAGGCCGACCTCTCGGAGAAAGGCCGACTGCCAAGATCACCTCAGCCTTGAAGTTTTCCCACGTTGCAGGAACAGGCTAAAATGAGCGCCATCATGCGACTCGGCGTCTCCAGAGGTCTCTTGGGCTCGATGCCAAATGTGCTGGAACGGAATTGATGTGTTTTGGACGCCGAGTACTCTGTTCTCTCATGAAGTCAATTTGTCGCTCCAAGCTCCTGCTTCTATGTCCCGCTCCTCGAGTCTATAATTCAGTATTGCTGATTATATAATCGTCTCTCGAGGGTTTGGATAAGCGTCTACTCAAGGTATTGCGTCGTGGTCACGCAGGCAGTAGTACAGTAATTACCCCAAGATGCAAGAAGGGCCTCGACCACCCCCCACACGTCTCAGAGGTGGGAGGAGAGCTTGGCACATGCACTTGGCCTCGGAGTCTTCGAAGCCTCCTTGTACTTCAACGGGGGGCGGAGATGCCTTGAGCAGAGTCCCTCTATGCACGGGCATGCTCCATCAGTGTGAATCCCCATGGCCTATCATCCATGTCTGATTAACTAGGATGACCAGGCTGGCGAATCGACAACGTAGGCTAGGTACACGAATGCGAGCAGTCAAACCCATGAAGATGGCAATGAGTAGTAAGAGACAAGATTGAGCATTGAGGATGCTGTTCTCTGACTAGTTTACTTGATAATTTGCTGTTGAACTGAAGAATCCCAGTGCCCGCGTATGAATCGACTATCGAATCAGCCCGGCTGTTGCCGAAGACTCGCATAGACGTATGGGTCGGCTATTCTCCGCGAAGGTTTCTGACGCTCTATTTAGCCATACACGGTAGTAAGACAAAAATGGTGTTCATCCCATGGGAAGGTACCGGAGCACCTATGATCGGTGTAAGTGTTTTCTAGTACTCGGCGGCGTGGACTTTATAGCATAAAAGTAAGGACACCCCTTCTCACGGGCCATCCTACATCCGATCTCAATATAGTCCTCGTGATGCCAATACGAACTCGAGGATTTGTGAATTATTAATATTAGCAAACCACATGAGCTATCCTTGATTTGTTTATAGGCGTATCAAATCAATTTCACTAAGCATTCTTACCAGACTTGAAAGCTCATTGAACAGACATGATGAAGAATATATTTGAAGACTTTGACGGAAAGACTCTAGAAATTGCACCCACTCTGGGAGCTGGGCTGGCAGGAATATATACGTCTTTTTCTTAGACTTTCAAAACTCATAAAGGATTATGCGAGAGCATTGCTCTACTGAATTTGAAACTCGTAACGAAAAGTAGTTATGGGGAAGGGGCCACCGTCTGGTCTTTTGTACATGTATGTCTTCGTACTCGCCAACGCTTACTATCTACTTAGAATGCTGCGTTCCGGCACTGATGGTTAAGAGTACAAACATTTTTGCTAAAGTTACTCAAACTCTAGGCAGTCAAGATATCGTGAAGCAACAGCGCCAAAGACGGATGATTGGCCTTGTCTGGCTCGACCAGACTAAGTAAGCTGTTCGCAGCAGTGGTATATGTCAAATTACTAATTACGCTGTTTTATGAACAAAATCTCCTTTATAAGGAGGGGAGAATTCTTTTCTCGGTGAATTGCCAAAGCAGGGGAGAGTAGTCAGAGCACCAAGCGTTGCCGGTGTAGTATGTGCTTCTCTTGCCCTGAAGAGCGTACAAGTCTCGGTAGAAACCGGCCTTGACAGCCTCCGTAGAAACGTGAAGCTGGAGGTTGGAGTGCTCCTCCCAGGCGGCGAACTCGCCGCCAGTGGCAGAGGTGCTGTTGGACGAAGCTCCGACCTTACGGACGGCATCGGCGACCAAGCCCTGAGCTTTGGTCGAGTCAGCCTCGCCGATGACCTTGACGGTCTGGTAGCCAGGAACGCCGACGGTCTCCAGGCGCCAGACAAAGGGCTTGGAAGGAAGGGCATCGGAAGCAGTGATGTCGACGTTGAGGAAGTTGGTCAACTCAGGAAGGCCAGTGTCTGAGACGACACCAACGTAGTAGGGGACGTTCTCCCACTGGCTGAAGACAGAAGTCTCAGAGTCATCGAGATCGAAGGGGGCGAGGTTCTGGACGGTAGGCGGGATAGTGATGAGGAGCTTCTTGGCCTTGATGAGCTTGCGGCCTGTGGCGGTGGCAACGACGGCCTTAACGCCATCATCAGTGCGCTTGGAGGCAACGACAGTGCTGGAGTACAGGACATCGCTTCCAAGGAATGCGCTGGCCTTGTCGTACACCTGCTGGTTGCCACCAGGCGCGTACAGGTAGCCGCTAGAGAGACCGAGAAGATGAGGTTGGCCGAAGTTCTGCAAAACGTAGAGGGTCGGGGTCTCGAGAAGGTTGCCGACACCGTGGGCGAAGATCCAGACGACCTGGACGACCTCGGACAGGTTGTACTTCTGAACGAACTGGCCAAAGGGCAGCAGCAGGTCCTCGGGAACGTTCTCGGGGATATCATAAGCGCCCTCAGCCAGGAAGTCAAAGTTGAGCGTGGCAAAGAGGTAGCTCGCCAGAGGTCCGACAAGGGTGTTGGGGTCGACGGCGGTGGCGTTGGGGACGACGAAGCCCGTCTTGAAGTCGACAATCTTGCTCGGGAAAGGAGACAGGGCAGAGGCGTTCAGCTGGACGTCGAAGCGCTCAAAGAACTGTGTCGTCTGGTCATTCTGGATGAATGCCTGCACGCCGTAATCGATGGTTGCGCCGGTCGCGGGGTCGCGGAAGGTGTTGACGTGACCTCCGAGCTTGTCGGCACGCTCGACGACGGCGACGGTCTTGTTCTGGTCCCGAAGGCGGACGGCGGCGTAGGTTCCGGTGGCTCCACCTCCGACGACGAGAACGTCGCGCTGGATGATGTCCTCGGGCTTGAAGGCGGACTCGTCGTAGCAGCCGAGGCCGGAGGGGGCAGCACTAATTAATGTGGCGCTGAAAGCGCATAGCGACAAAAGGTGGGAACGCATTGCAAAGAGAAGTTGTGGAAAATGAATGACTAGGTGATCAAAGGAGTGACTTGAGAGTTGCTTCTGTCCAAGACTGGCTTTATTGAGACGTGGCGGCTATAGAAGCTATATATCCCTACATACCGTATTACAATGCGAAAGGTGCCGACTGAGCCCGGCGGTCCGGTAACGTTAGAAGCCAAGCCAATCACCAAGCAGCGTCTGACTCAAGGAGGTAATGAAGTCAAATTGATTAAAGACCACGAACTCTGAATGGCGGGCTCCACATCAACAGACGGACATCTTCTGAGTCCAAGGCCGGAGTCGGACTCCGTAAGAGCAATTGGTTGCTACAGTCTCAACGTTGACTTGGCCATTAATCCCATATTCTTTGATCCGACCCAGACTGCACTGTTCCTGGTGGTGGTTGTTCCTGAGTTGCGGCATGTTGGCCATGCTTGTGTGCTTCGAGAGACCCTACATTCCGGACCGTCCGGTGGATTACACTCTCTCAGAGCAAGGATCAGGCCAAGGTTCTCTCTGTTAGAGTTCAACGCTTTGATTGACCAGGGCTGAGTGACAGCTGGAGAAAGAAATGCCAATTTACTAGTTCGCATCCAAGGTGGGCTGAGTAAAATGAGCCTGAACTCACTGTAAAAACCTTTGCGTGCGCCCGCTATGTCCGCCGGCCTCGCGAGCGCAATTCTCCGGCCGAGACAAGCTTTCACATCGTCACGTCAACTAATTATTGTAAATAATATCGAGAGGTCATTTAGGAAATCTGACCTCAGGCTGTCGCATTCGCATTGAATGCGCGATATATCATGTTTGAATTGCGTAGTGGAGGCTTTTCACTTCATAGACTACCTTCAAAGCCATGCCATTGACCGCTGGTTCTAACCTCTCTCGCGAGATGATCAATCGGGTTTCGTTTCTGTCAACTCGGTATTATCAAGTCGAACCTTCAAGTTGAATTCCAGCCATGAGGAAAAAGGCATCGACAGTGATTTTACGCAATTTACGCCATCCATGGCAACATCGCCGGCGATAAATAAGGTTCTCGTGGAATGCCGACAATGACACGGTGTGATTTCAGGTGGCCAAAGCCCCTGAGATCTTCAGAGCCGAAACCCATTCTCGGAAGTCGATTTGCCTAATAACCGTTGCGTTTAGGCCCCACCTCCCGCCTCGCCTCAGGTTTTAACAACTGGATGGGGTAAGTGGCTTGCGTACGAATTGTGATTCGTTCAGAAAATCAGAAACCAAAATGGCTCTCGGGCACTACTTACTTTTGTCGAGAACTTGAAATGATAATGAACGATCCTTGTTCGGTAACGAAACAACGGTACAGCATGGAGGTGATTCTTGTTAGCGGCGATCAAGTCGTACTATAGAAAGTTCATTGGAATATTGGGTTGCGTCGAGATGATGCCTATAGTGTCTATCCTAAGAGTATTTCTAGCGACGCATGTTTTCTGACATAAATTCGGAAGACCAGAAAGTAATAGCCACTCATACAGCCTTCTCATTGACGATGGGAATGAATCGCAAAAAACACCTTTGTCCATATGGCCGGGCAGAAATAATCTGGTCATGAGATCTCATGCTCTCGGGAGTGATAGAAGGATCTGGTGCTGTGGAATACCGTCCATATATACCACGAAGCAGAATTTTCATTTCTGCCAATGCAAGACTGTTCCAGATTAGTACCGAATCGCAATTTGAAATCCGTAGGAATGTAGTAGAAAGCTCTTACTGTTTTCCGACACAGCCTCTTCCTCCGTGAGCAAACGCAAACATGTGTCTCTTCCTCTCGGCCTCGCCAGTGGGAGACAACCAGCGTTCAGGGATGAAAGTATCAGGATTGGGAAATACTGCATCGTTGTTGCGATGAACCGAGTAAGCCTGGCTGCTCACAATGGTACCCTCGGAAACAAAGTATCCATCAACTGTCTTTCCTCCAGGCGGAACCACCCGAGGCAGCGACATTGGGATCGCGGGATAGCATCGGAGGCCTTCTTGAACAACGGCGTCAAGGTAAGAAAGCTTATCAAAGGAGACATCTGGGTTTTCTCGAATCTCTTCCTGGAGTCTTCGTTGAATATCCAGAGATGCCGGCTGTGATAGTTCCCACATCAAGAAACACAGAGAGTCACCGGTTGTATCAATTCCAGCTACCATATGATCCGTACATTCCGCGGCGATGTCAGTGGCTTCCATTTGGTTGACGCTGCTGCCGTTTTCTCTCTTGTCTTGGAGGCGGCTTAGAAGTGTGAAGGGCGCGGGATCGATTCTAGAGGTAGCACCAATAACGAAGTCCTTGGCGAGGGGTGTGGCTCGTGGATCGAAAAACAGGTCAAGAACCTTGGAGAAGTACTGGTAGAATACTGGGTAATGATGCTGAATAAGGCGATCTGGTGAGCTGAAGATTAGCAAGCAGTCACTTTCCTCGAAACTAGGCAACCTCACTTCGAAGACTATCGTCCGTTGTGACTTGCTCCATCATATCCGTGTCTTCCTGTTTCTGGAGACTATTTGTTCCGTACGGGTGGAACAAATGGTGTGTCACGCAGTCACAAGCGTAAGAATGAAGTTTGACCTGGTGACCAGAGGAAACAGCGTTAGTGAGATTCAATACTTAGTTCACTGACGTGTCTCTCTCTTCGAAGATGTCAACTTACGTAGACATCAACACTTTTCCTTGTTGTATCCGCACACTGCTTTACAAACTCTTCCGCGCGCTTCTCAATACCGCTCAGCGCCATGGGCTTCACAACATTACTATTAGCATAGCGATCGGCGATGATACGTTTGCGCTTCGCATGCTGTACAAAGGTTAGATCTATGTTGCCTTAGAGAACCAGTTGAGCCAACTTACATCGCCCTTCACAAGAGTTGAAAACATTGTTCTAAATTAGAAAACGTAGTACACCATCAGCATCATGACCAAAATTTGCATGAAATGGCGGCACTTACCTGCGTCCGAAAACCTTGAAGAGGTTGTAGAAGCGGTGCTTGTCATAACCACTTCCCAGCGATCCGTAAATCTCCTTGACAGCCTCATACGACGTGTATGAGACCTCGTTGGGCGCGATTCGCACTAACGGACCATACTTCAAGTGCAAAGAGTGAATATACAGCGTTCGATTGGCGCCGAATTCGTGCCATCTCAGGACGATTGAGGTGACTTTGGAGAGTGCTGGTCCTGGGATATTCCACAATGGGGAAGAGTAGCAGCGTGCCAGGTAGAAAACTAACAGTGCTCCTGAGATGGCTGCCCCGAAGAGCGGATTAAGTAACATGGTGTAAGTCGTGGCCGCTGATAACACTGACTGGTTGTGATAGGTGAAGTCTTAATCACGCCAATTGATGATGGCTGGGAATGATGCTGAACATAAATACCCCCGTAATACTGCCTTGCCGCGGGGTCGGCTGGGAAGAACGGTAAAATCGGGGCAGATAAGGACGGAACAAGACGAATTAAATTCCCCCCAAATCAAACGCAACCTTTTTTGTCGAGTCATGGGCGAATTACCCCGCCTATCTAGTTCAATTCCGTTCCCCTAATGTTAAGAATTGGCGAGTTCCCGAGGCGTGGTTTTGTCTTGTGGATATGAAAAACAACGCCTGCTCCGGGAATCGGCCCCGCACTTGATCGCTAATGTTAAGAAGACCCGATGGTATGGATCAGCCGAGCCCCCCGGCCACAAAGCCAACCCCGTGTCAACCGGGATTTCCCCTCATGTTACGCGCAGCCGTGGAAAATCTTCCGTGTATTTTGCACCTCCGATCAGCCGGTCTTTAAGGTGGTCAGAATTGACACAGACTTCCATCCCACACTAGTCCACGTCGAGGCAAAGATAGGCACGCTGTGCAGGAACCCTTCAACTGTGGCCTTGCCAGGCTATCCTTATCGTATTGCTACCTGCATCTAGTGTAGAGCCGAGATCTTATACTTGAGTCTTTGGGTACGCTGCTTGGGTCTCCGTCTCTCGGTTGATGCCGTAGTTCTTCCAGTATCGGTAGCCCTTGATGGACACGACCGATGTCTGGAAGGCAAGTACACTGGTACGAATTTTGTTAGCGTTTGAACTTCAAGGAAAGTCGGCTCAATCCACAATTGAAAGCAAGGGGAACCTACATCAACACCATGACGATGATAATCACGACCCAGCTGAGAGCACAGCTACCACCCGTGCAGAATCTTCCATTGGCCTGGCATAACAGACCAAAGGCTACGAACCAGAATATAATTTCGAGGGTGTTGAGGATAGCGTTGGCCTTGAGTGAAGCCCACTTCTTGAAGCGCTCCTTGTGAGTCGTCAGGAGTTGGTAACCGATGATGATGAGAGACTTGAAGCCCTGTATCGTCGTTCGTCAGTCTCAATTTTTGACATTGAAGTTTGCGCCAAAGGAGGGGGGGTTCGAAGATTCTCCTCGTCTTGAAGAACTCACCATTGTAAGGGCCATGATGTTGCCGCGAGTGAACGGAACCGGCATGGCCATACGCCAGATGGTCAGAATGATGGCCAGTACCATCAGGGCGACTTGCGCAATATGTACTTTGGTCTTGTATCTGGTATCAAAAAATCGACCGTCAAAGAAATCGCGGAGCCCCATGGCGACGAGATGCCGTCTTGCTTGCGATGATAGGACAAGATATTCGTGACTGCGCGGCGGGATGGATGGGCGGAGGATCGTGCTTCGGGCTGTTCGTGAGGGTTGGTGACTGCGCGTGTAGGTCTGATGGTCGATGCAAAATGTAAATCTGTAGAGGCAATAAGATGAACCCATTTCTATATGTTTATTCTTCGACTTTTGTTTACATGTATGTATTCGTTATGGCTCGGTGACTGCCTGTGAGCTTATACGCGGACTCCACTCTTAACGTATACGCGTATAAGGCTCAAATACTATCTGCATCGCCACAACAACTCGAGACAGCGGTCAAAGGACTCCACACCCCAGATTCTTTATCGAGCATTACAGGTGAGATTTGGGCCGGCTACCCATAGGGCGGTTACCCGTAACATCCATCATTAAACTTGACGCGTGGCATGCATGACCCGATTGCTTGGCTCAGGGCTTTAAGTAGTTGCATGAGTTCCAGATTGCTGACCAAGGGTTTAAGAGGTGCCTCGACGTTACATACGCTACAGCATGGAGATCGTACGCGATTAACTGTACGCGTTTATCTTAGATCTTGGTTTGGGGCAGTGCTTAGGCTGGCGTATCCTTGCCAAGTTGCCAGCCTCATGCTCGTATGAATGGAATTTTAAATCGCCATATAGACTACCGATACGGCGGCGCGGCGAAGCTGACAATGGAATCGCAGTCTTTGATACTGTTGTACGAAAACGAATCCGTAATTGCCGGCCAGCAATTACGCCTTATTTACCACAGATACCCTGATCAATGATCAGTCATGCGGTGACTGCCGTCTTTCAAGAACGATCCAGTAGTGACTAAACAATATCGTTATCTGCGCTCGGCCAAGGCTTCACTCCCCCCCCTTGATTAATGATGACCGGTCCATTGGCCAACTTGGCTAGTAATACCCTACTAGGTTATCCTGCGTTGCCTTTCCCCAAAAGGTTGCTGCTTGTAAATCTTGAGAGCCATGAAAACCTTTCTGCGGATCCCATTGGTACATACAAGAGAGCACTACACATCTCATTGCTTTCTACCTAGGTAGCCAAAGATTGTCCCGCACGGGATAGGTACTCAGCTGAGACAACGTCTCGGGGGACGGTATACCAGGAAGACTTATAAATGCATTGCAATTCCCATGTTCACACGATCATGTGGGCTAGAGACGTATTAAAAGTGCGCATAACTCCATGGCGTGCAAATGACGACAATAAAGTTAACAAAGTAGTCAAGTCAAAGTCCGAAAGTTGTCTTCGAGAAAGATGTACGACCTAAGTTTTCTGCGAATACCCTCATCAAGTCAAGCTTACCTTGCATACATGTATAGAGCCATAGATGCACCGCGTAGGTTGCGGGGCGTTAAGACGGCCTCCGAAAACGCCGGCGCCGGCGTCATAGTGCCGTTCAACCGTTGGTCAGAGCATAAACACACATCGGAAGACCCGGGACGAGAGCAGTGCGTTTGCGCGAATAGGCGGTCACTTTTTAATTGAAAAAGCTTAAATCACATGGCTAATTCCCAAGGGCTCCGCGGAGGGCAAAGTTCGCCGCGAAATTGGCCGGTAATTAATAGTACCTGCAGCTGTATATTAACAGCAGACTTTTGACAACACAGGTCAACCTTGTCAAGCTAGCATCCCTGCGGTAAACGTCGAGCACGCTCGTCGGGACGCGTTTTTCTTTTATTTTATTTTTCAAGGTCGAGCATGCTTATCGCAAGATATAATTACGCACTTGGATCGGCCCATAGCCGACCTCGCACATGCTTTCGTTATGGCGAAACTTGAGCGATCAAATTGTTGACGTACCCACGCAGCTTCTGCCTGTAGACTTAGCCAAGCTCGGCGATCATCCACGAGGACATGGCTTCGCTGCCCCTCGAGCTCGTGGAGCAAGTCTGCTCTTTGCTCTGCTTCCACTGTCAACACCCAGGGACGTTCCCCGACGCCGGAACCGACGACTATCGACTGAGCAAAAGGGCACTATCGCGGCTTTGTCGCGTATCTAGACGTATTTGTGCCGTCACTCGGCCGTTCCTTTTCCACGACTACGCCACGGGCGGGTTACCTCAAGGACATGATTGCGGTATTGGAGCACAGTCTAGCAACCGTTCACAAGGCGAGGCTCACGACGACAGGCTACCTCTCTTCTTGCGCAGCATCATACACCGTCCGGACCTGGCATCTCATATCAGAACGCTCCAGCTGGTAGAAAACGACGTGATCAGCGGGTGCACGCCAGACCTAGCCCCCCTCCTCATCAAAGCGACCGAAGACGCTGGTGTTCTACGGCACGCTCCAAGCAGAGGCTATCTCCAGACGAAGATATGGAGTGGATTTTCCGGCCAGCCAGAGAACTTGTTGCGAATCCAGCGGCGGAAGATACACAACTGGCTCGAAGAGCTGGCAATTCTCCTATCACCGAATGTCGCTATGCTTCTGGTGGCCCGGGATAGTTTTGTGGATTATGAGCATATCAGGGACAGCCGGGCCTCGTTCCCTGCATTGCGAACGATTATGCTCCGAGGCGTCAGGAAGAACCATCACATCTACGAAGCCTCTGCGCTCTTCAGCGCGGCGCCGAATCTCGAGAATCTCTATTCGATGCAGTGCAGTCTCTTTGACGGTCAAAGTCCGTGGACTCTCATCAAGCCTTGGACGCTGAAGTTGGCAAATTTACGAAGATTATCACTGAGCGAGATAGGCTTCGAAGATCTCAGTCTGCTGGTGAAGTGCTGCTCAAAATTGGAGGAGCTGGCGGTCACAGCAAAGGAAATCTACCGTAACTCGGGGATCGACTATTGGGATATGTCCAAATTGCTCCAGGCACTCGACCCGATTCGCCATAATTTACGGAAATTGCATCTTTCCCATGCGTCTGGACGATCGTCTGGGGAAGACTCCCGGCCGCTTGCTGCTGGCGGGATAGCTTGGTGCTTTCGCACTTTTGAGCATCTGGAGGAGCTTGCATTTGATCAAGCTGCTATCGACACTAGCCCGCGATCAGCTCCCTTGGAAGACGCCATGGGTCTATATACCGGATGGAGCTTGGCTGAAGTCCTGCCGGCATCCATTCGTCAATTTGAGATCTTGCATGCCGACCAAGGCTGCATGGGACATTTGAGACGGTTTGCCGAAGAATCTTCATTCGCGTCGCCCAATCTGAAGGTTATTCAGGTCAAATTTGACAAGCCTGCAGGCGAAGGGGACATCGATCTGAACTGCATAGACTCTTTGATTTCGCGATTTAAATCGCTGGGTATCGAAATGACATGGGATAATACAAGCTGCCTCGAGGAAAACGTCCTGATAATGAGTGCAGGCGGTCCATCTCGAATCAGGGTCGACTCCTGGACTGGGCCGACAGTTGCATGAGATAAAGAGAGTAGAATGTTAAGAGACATAGACTAATAGATAGAAACGGAGCACGGCGTTACATTTCCGGCTGAACATAGAGTAGACGAAGGAGCCTTCGGCCCCTGACGCCGGGCACATAGAAATAGACATTGTAGACAAAGCTGGCCATTCTGACTTTGCCAGAACTCAGGCTAGTCATTTTCCGACGGGTCTCGACGGAGTCATTCCGACTGACGAGGGCAAGACAGGTGGGTGGCCACGATGCGCTCTTCTCTGAGCAAGCATTTAGAGCAAGCGAGTTTGGTAACACCCTGAACGAGATTCAAGCTCCGAAGCGGTTAAATAGTCCTGGGCCATGGCCCAGAACCTCGATCTCGGTATGCAGCTGACAAAAACCATAGCAGGCCGGATATTCAATTCAAAGACATGGACTGAAGTGGAGGCAAACGCTTCAAGCGTCGAGAGATAAGGACGATGTCCGCGTGTGCGCTGCAAGTGATGCTTGTAAAACCTCGCTGTGCAAACCGCATTTAGGGGTTACAACAGACGGCCGAGTGTTCCACACGCATGTTGGAGTGTGACCGCCATTGCCTCATCGGATCATTTGTTTGCTCATCAGTCAAAGACACTGGCGGGCATGCCGGCAGCCGTGGTTGATGTCGGTGTCGATGGCGATATTGCTGGCCTTCAGCGGTTGCTCGTCAAATGCCCGCAATGAGCCGAGTTCTGGAACAGTCTTGTCGCCGAATACATTGCTCGATCATGTCTCAGATCAGCCGCAATAAGTGGACGGAGCATGGATTCGGCGGTGGCTTTGACAGGTGCGCCTGCAAAGCACTGCAGCGATGGCAGCCACTTGTTTCGAAGCGCCTCTGGCTGAATCCTCGCATGGTGTCAACGGCTTTGTGAACAGGGGGACGCGTCCGGTTGAGCTAGTGCTGAATAGGGGCGAGAGAGCGAGAGGCCAGCTTTCAAAGAAGATATGTAGACGATCTGGTGTACATTGAAAACTTTGTGGCGGCGCCAATGGTGTCTTTCACTCCCGAGACATTTCTAGTCTGGTACTGCGGTAATACTGGCCGCCGGCAACAGCATCTTGGCGTAAAGGCATCGTTGATTTGCTGGTGAAGGACCCTAAGGCCGAGTTGATCCACGGCAGAGGGCTTGTCAAAGTTAATGGCATGAAGTTGGTGCAGTGAGACGGCGTAAAGACTCGTGGCAGAGCGCAAGGGCCGGGAAAGCGGTTACATGTCGAAATTACAACACAAACATTGGAGGTATGTGCCTCGATCGAGGTGTTGTGTCTCGCGGCCCTGTGGGGGAAACGGCATAGAGGGAATGTCGAGTACCATGCCCCACGCGGGAAGATAAGGACAGGGTGAGGTCAGATCGTCTGAACATGGGCATTGAGCAGACTGACTGCATGAACATTTTAGCATCGCGTTTTTGTCAAAAGGAAACGTAGCGCCGATCCCATCTATGTAGCAGAAGCGCGTGTCGTGGTGTCGTGAATGTAACATCCCATCGATCTTGAGCCACGTGCGTCATCGTGTTCATGGACATGATTCCTTGTCTTTATAGACACAAGTGGCCTTCTATGATGCGTAGTTGGGTCGCCGAGTTGATGGCCGTCAATATGAGGTGTGCGAGCCTGGCCGCGTCCTCCATCGACAGCGTGATAACAGGCAAGGCAAGGGGTAGACCCTAGTCAAGGAGACCTAGAATGCTGATGGAACAAACGAGGGGCCAGCAATTATCAGGAAGACTTGAGGAGGAGATGTAGACAGTTGTCGTACAACGGGGTGACACATTGAGAAACAATTGAACCCAAGTTGGAGACCCAAACGACCCAAGTCGGGTTGACAGGGCGGCAGGAATGCATTTCAGACCCGCGAAGGCAGCGAGGGTTCTCCCGGTCGCAACCAAAACGCTGGAAATTCTTTCAATGGTTGGACAATCTGGGGTGTCGAGTCTGTGGTGCAACCAGATCTGACAAGTGACAAGAGATGGGCGGGCGTAGCTGTGGTCCTTGGAAGACTCCCTCCGTGATGCTAAGCCTCACCGCCGAATGAGAACTGGAGGGGCTCCGTCCGGCCGCTTGGATCTAAATACTTCGCTAGGGCCTGTTCGTGTTGGTTCCATGCGGCGTAGTCTCTCGCTTCCTAGCGAGTCTTTCGAATGTGCCGAAGAAGGACAATGGACATTTTCGAAACATTCCAATGATTGAGAACTCGAGATTGGCGTTTGAATGATGTTTGTGCAATGCCGACGTTGACTGAGGATGTTGATTGAGCAGAGGGAACTGCCCTTGCCTTAGTCATCATCCATGCTCGATGATGACTAACGTGCAGTGTTTTCACGTGATCGAGACCACAGGCCCGGCGGTACGTACTCGTCTCCCGGAAATGGACGCAGAGCAAACGGAGGACGTTGCGCGGTGCCCGTTGACATCCATCAAATTGCACGTCAACAACCATGGATCAATCTTTCGGGCACTTGCATTCAACAGTTCAACGTCAGGCTAGACGCATCAAGTGAGCAGCATCTAAGACCCTCGAACTGATTGCAATATCGTGCAGAAGAAGCAGCCTGCCGCCACTTCCCATAACTTGAGGCCCTTGTCGTGCGACCTCAAGATGCCTTCGCCCATCCCATCACCGAGCAATTGTCTTTAACCCTGGTCCGTCTCGTCTCTCTTGAATATCCCTTGCCGTCCCATATCTGCTGGTTCAACCTCCATTTGCTAACATCCAATGGCTCGGGGTTTAGTAGGAACCCGCCGATGACGCTCCCTACCCGTCTTTCGCCATTCCGTGTGGGCGTCGCGTCCTTCCGCTGCCCTTACTGCCTAGCCTCAAGTGCGACGGGGGGATGACATGCTCCTAACCCAGTCCGAGTACCGTGTGCATGCTCAGTGCCGGCGCTTGCTGAGTTGCCTTGCCGGCCAACGTCTACTTACTGTATCTTGTCCTAGTTCGTCATCATCATCATCCCGACTACGCCACCAGGCATGGCTCCTGCTTACACAGCACATCGTTCAGCGCATGGAAGAAGAGCCCCCAAGACAGCTGAGACAACGTCTGGCCCCCTCCCAGGGTACCGTCTCTTGTACAACACCAAGAGACCGATCCTTGGCGTCCGCTTCCCGCTTCCCGTTCACCAGCCAGAGTCAGAGTCAGCGCTACCTCACATTCTGCACTCCTCCCCTTGCCGGAAGCAAGCCGGTGTGACATGGGAGCCCAGACAAGTGTCTCGGGGACTTGCGCTCTCTACTCTCCCAGAGCGACCATCACCGTCTGCTTCCGACCCCAGTATCCAGGTCCTCGGCAAGGCCATGAGCCTGGTCGGAAGTCCCCAAGGATTGACACGCCCAACACACGTAACTTGATCTATATAGAATCCGCGATCTTCTCCCCTATCCTTGTTTCCCAGTCTCCTCATCAGGATAAACAAACAAGATCAACAGAGTAGCGTTGCCATCTCACCTGCCTTCCGCATCGTGTCACTCCTCCATCCCGAGTACCCGACTCTACTTCACTGGCAATTGTAGACCTTCTCAACCCTCTCTACAACATTCAATCATCTCGTCATCGTCACCGTCGCCGTCGCCAATATGTTCGACGCTCAGAAGGCCGCGGTGCCGTCCTTCATGGCTCCTCCGACATTCCTGCAGTCAAGAGCGTCAACCCTAACACCGAGTGACTCGAGCTCAAACTACGATGAAATGGAAAAAGACATTGCGAGCTCCGCCGCGTCGTTTCAAGATATACGAATCGACCCTATCCTGCTCCCTCCAGTCCCATATAGCGAGCTATCAAGGATACCTTCTGTCAAGTCAGAACAGGCAGAGATTTTAAACGACGAAGATAACGCCGAGTACCCCCAGGGGATGAAGCTGGCTCTGATTGTTACTGCCTTGTGTTTCAGTGTGTTTTTGATGGCTCTTGGTAAGAGACCCCCTATACATGCACGCACACTCAACAGCGTAGAGCCAAAGCTGACCACCGCCGCCTCGTAGACAACTCCATCATAGCCACTGCCATCCCGCGGATCACGGACGAGTTCAAGAGCTTGGAAGACGTCGGTTGGTACGGCAGTGCCTACCTCCTAACAACAGCCTCACTTCAGCTTCTCTTTGGCAAGTTTTACAGCTTCTTCAGCATCAAATGGGTGTATCTCATCACCATCGCCATCTTCGAGCTGGGAAGCTTGATCTGTGGCATCGCGCCCAACAGTATTGCCCTTATCATTGGCCGCGCCATTGCCGGAGTCGGGTCAGCCGGCATCTTTGCCGGAGCACTCATCATCCTCGCCTACAGCGTGCCCCTTGAGAAACGCCCCATCTACACCGGTGCCGTCGGTAGCATGTGGGGTATCTCATCCGTTGCTGGTCCTTTGCTAGGTGGTGTCTTCACTGATAGTCTGACATGGCGATGGTGTTTCTACATTAACCTGCCCATTGTAAGTTGATTTCGGTCTCTTCTCTCCGATGCCACCATGCTAACGCCATGAACAGGGAGCTGTCACCATCTTTGTCATTCTCTTCTTCTTCCCTGACCCGGTCCGCTCCATTCCCCAGGAGACATGGCGTACGCGCTTCATCCAGATGGACCCTCTCGGAAACATGCTATTCATGCCGGCCATCATTTGTCTTCTTCTCGCCCTTCACTGGGGTGGTGTCACATACCCCTGGGCCTCTGCCCGCGTCATCGTTCTCTTCCTGATCTTCGGCTTCGGTATGGCAGGTTTTCTCTACTTGCAGTACCTCGGCCAGGAAAACGCCACAGTTCCGCCGCGCATCTTCAAGCAGCGCTCAGTCTGGTCATCCTCCTTCTTTGCCTTCAACACCGGCGCCGCATTCCTTTTGTCCGTTTACTTCCTTCCCATCTGGTTCCAATCCGTCCAGGGCGTCTCCGCCGTCAACTCTGGAGTCAGAAACCTGCCCATGTTAGTTAGCAATATCATCGCCTCACTCGTTGCTGGTGCCGCTGTCACTATATGGGGCTTGTACACCCCATGGATGATTCTCGGCTCGATCCTCATGGGAATCGGATACGGTCTCATCTCCACCTTCAACCCCAACACATCCTCCGCGATGTGGATCGGCTACCAAATCCTCGCCGGCGCTGGAGTCGGCGCCGCCATGCAGCAGCCTCTGATGGCTGTGCAGGTGGTTCTCGACATGGCCGATGTTCCCACGGGAACCGCCATCATTATCTTCACACAGACGATCGGCGGCGCCATCTTTGTCGCCATCGGTCAGACGGTCTTTACCAACAAGCTCACAGAGAGCCTGGTCGAGTACATTCCAACCATTGACCCCCACTCCGTCATCGCCGCGGGTGTGACAGGCATCCGCAAGATCATCGATCCATCCCTATTACCTGCGGTCGAGCATGCCTACAGCGACGCCCTGGCACAGGCGTTCCTAGTGAGCGCTGTGACTGCCTCCGCGACCATCCTCGGCTCGGTGTTTGTGGAGTGGAAGAGTGTCAAGGGCAAGGACGTTCACGTCGGCATGGCGTAGTTGAGGCCCGGAGACCCGATCGAGCTTCTCGGCGATTTCATTCCTTCGGCTCGGGGACTTTCGTGTCCAGAGTCCCATCATTTCCCTTTGTTCCTTGGCGTGATTTTAGAATGTAAGCTACGAATCGAAAGGCGTTACGGAGGCCAGCATTTGCTTAATCTGATCTGGACTGAACGGTGGTATTAACGGGGAACGTCCGTCTACTCGGGATAGCATGCCGCATCTTTTGGGGAATCCTCCGATTGAGTGCGGAAGGAGAACAAAAATAGATTAAATGATAGTCATCATCTGCGATACCACGTGGCAAAACGTCCGTCGCGAGCCGTAAGCACCTTATTTAGGCCAAGCAAAAAAAAGTTTTATCTGCATGCGCTCAACTACACAACGACCATCATCTCATCACTTAGTTGCCGTCCGCAACACGGATAACCATCTTCTTGGCGCGGACAGTACCATTCTTCAATCCGTCGAGAGCAGTCTTGACACCCTCGAGACCATTGACAACCTCATACGGGTGCGCCTTCATCCACCCCGTCCTCAGCGCCTCCGCAAACACCCGCGCCCAAATCAACCCAAACAGCCTGCCCTGCCCCTCCTCCTCGTGCACGAACCCGACACTCGTGACAACGACCTCGACGCTGGGGTCGACGTCGCTGAAATCGTTTCCGGGCAACACCGTCGTGATCCGCGGCTTGAAACCTGTGCCCTCCTCAGGCGGGCCCGCGATGGCCTTGCTGAGCATCTGGTACGATCCCTTCTCGCTGACCGTGTCAAAGACCCTGAACGACCGCTGTCCGGTCGCCTTGATGACCTCCCTCAGCTTCTCCGCCAACTTGTCCTGCGACTCGAATTGCGTGTAATCCAAAAAGACGTCGCCCTTGTCTTCCTCCAGAAGGGGCGTCACAAAGGCGCTGTTTTTGCTTCCGATAGCGATGAGAGGGTGCACGCCCGCCTTCTTAGCAAGCTTAATACCAAACGCGCCAATCGCCGTGCTGGCGCCGTAAATCACAACAGGCGTCTTAGTCTCCCTCTTCCGGTCCCAGGGCGAGGGGATCTCCAGTGAGTGAAACAGCGCCGTGGCAGCGGTATACGCCGCCAGCGGCACCGTCGCGGCCTCCTCGTAGGACACGCTGGCGGGGAGGTGGAAGGCGGTGTAGGCGGGGACGATGGCGTACTCTGCGAAGCTGCCGTTGGCGGTGCGCATGATGTGGAACCCGGCGACGCGGTCGCCCTTGTCGAACTCGTAGACCTCGGCGCCGACCTTCTCGACTGTGCCGGCTACGTCATCGCCCGAGTTGGAGGCGGCCTGGAACCAAAAGGGGAGTTTCCAGTCCTTTGGGTTCGTGCCGGAGACGATGACTTTGATGAGGAGTTCGCCTGGTCCTGGTTCGGGGATGGGAGAGTCCTTGACTTCGACGGAAAGGTCGGGGTTGACGATGGCTTCCTTCATGTTGGGTGGTAGTGTGCTTTGCTGATGAATGATGTTGATGTAGCGTTTTAGGTAGTGTTGATGTTCAGATGGAGTAGAGTATATTTGAGGTTTCAAACGCCTGTTAAAGAGAAGTATAGGAATTGAAGCTCCAATATTCAGACGAGTGACGTCAAGACTTCCGAGTCCTGAAGCTCTTCTTTATACTTCTAGATTCCATGCATCCAGTCTCCATCCCGAATACGTTCCCGAAAAGAGGATACCTTACTACTCCATCAGCACATAGCGTTAGGTTCTATTTCTATCTCGGACAAGGGAACACCCGCTAGAACCACATGGTCTCCCTCCTCAACATCTCCAATCAGACACGGAGCTTCCTTCGGTCAAGGAGACGCAGGTCCGGGCGAGCCGCTTCCAAGGGCCCCGCCCGGGTTCCCGCCCCGTGTGGTGGTGATCGCACCCACGGCCCACCACATCAGATGAGGGGCAAAGCATGGGCTTCAGAGACGGATTACAAATCCAACGACGGGCAATGTTGCACCAAACTGAAAGTCCGCTGCCCAAACTCCGCTGCTTTAGTCATCTATCCTTAGGAAGACGCCAAGTTGAGAGAGATCTCGGTCTCGCCTTTCAGTGTAGATGCATCGTCAACTGTTGGCAACCTGATACGAGCCAGTCGAGGCTAGATCAATCATTGGAAATCGACTCTTGATACGTTTCCGTTACGAATGCGAGACATCGTATCATCTTCAGCCCCGATTGATAGTTGACCGTAATACGAAAATTATCCGACATCCTACCTAGTGCCAGTTATCTTAGCTATGGGTAGCATTATCTTGTCTGATAACGACAAACCCAAACAAGAGTCTACCATGGTCCACGTTTGGGAATCTATTTGTTAAGTCAATGTAAACAAAGATGTATGGTTACCGCAGTTGTTAATATGACTTGATGCATGTTCCTATGAGCGAAACTGTCCCTTTCGACGCTCGTCGATGACCATTCTATCAGCAGATCTTTTGCCATGTAAACTCACTAAGTGTCGGATTGGAAGTCCAATTCGACCTCGAGGCTGGGCAGCGCAGGGGTCAAATATAAAGAGATTCCGACTGCCCACCCAACCTACGGTTGGAACCTCCCTTTTACATACCACGTAGAATCAGTTAATACAGAGAATTGACCCTTCGTTACCCCCGAATCCATTTGGTTCGAACCGATCACCTGTGATAGGAATACCAACACTAAGCTAAAAACTCCTCCAACCGACTTACTAGAAACAACGGCAAACTACATCTCAGCATGGAGAAACAATGTATGGTACGTTCCTGGGTTTAGAAAGCCAGTCAAAAACTCGAAGCGGCAATAGCAAACGATATTGAACCTTTGATATGTTGAGAGAAGCTAAGTGAAGCTGCATACATCTCCTCGATGTTTTTTTTCCACGTACTCGAGATCAATCTTCTGCCCGTCTACAAGCCAGGTCCATCCCCAGCCCTGGCATACATGTCATCAATATCATCCTGATACAACTTAAGAACCGCCACCCTCTGCACATTCCCCTTCCCAGCAATAGGAAACGGCTTCTCCTTCCGACTAAACAAAATCCTCTCCTTGGCCAACTGACCAGCCGCATCCAAAATTTCATTCCCCTTCTGCACCATCGGCCAAATACTATCCAATATCTCCCCTTCCTCCGCCCCCTGACCACCATCAACAAGATCAATCACAGCACAAATATGCCGCCTCCCCGTCCCGCCAACAACAACATGCTTCACTGCCGGATGCTGCGCAATCTCCCTCTCCAACAACATGGGATTCACATTCCACCCAAACTTGGTCACGACAATATCGTCCCTCCTTGAGTAAAATTTCCAATGGTGCGGTTTCGTCGGGTGCTTCACAAACAAATCGTTACTCCGAAAGACGTTGTCGACGTTGCTGTGCCAGAAGACGTGCTGCTGCTTCTCCACCTTGGCGTTCCTCACAAACGTCATCTCATAGACTTGCTCTCCCGCCTCCCCTTCGGATCCGAAACCCTTGACTTCGCAGGGTTCCCATACGATCCCGCTCTCCTCGTCATTGAGGCAGAACCAGTCCCAGTCCTCGCGGTCCGTCTCGTGCCCCAGGGCGGCGCCGGCCTCGGTGGAGCCAATGAGCTGGTCAATCTTTGTGCGGGCTGAGAGTGCGTCGCCGGCGGGCTTGCTAAGGGCACCGCCCGCGTAAAAGATGAATTTCAGCTTCTCCGCGACAGCGGCGAGACACTTGGGGGACTTTGCTATCATTTCTAGGTAAATCGGTACTCCAGCCAAGCTATCAAAGTCGCCGTACTCAAACATTAGCTCGAGCGTCGACGGCGGGATCGGACCAAGTGTATTCGGTCCTAGGACAAGGACCTTTTTGCGGTAGAGGGGGTCGGTGACGGCGGAGAAGAAGCCAAAGGGGTGGAAGACGGGCATGGTCTGGTAGCAGCGCTTTGCCCTCGAGAGGACCTTGTGATAGGACGGTCGGCCGTCGAGGTCTGGGAGGAAGCGCCAGACGGTATCGACGACGACAAAGGATCTCTGTGTCCAGGTGATGGGTTTAGGGAGCCCCGTGGTGCCTGAGGTGTGTCCGATGGCAGCTGGATCGTCGATGCCCTCCTCGTACGTCCTCGTGTAAGGATACGGCTCCACAGCTTCGTCGTCGTCGAGAAGTGCGTCGAGAGTCGGTGCTTGAAACGTCTTCATCGGTCTCGCTTGAAACAGCAGATCAACCATGGCATCCACGCCTTCGCTCCGCATCACGTTGTGGCAATCTTTCTTCTCGCAGAGACTCAAGTTGTAGATCAAGCTGTTGAAGTGAGAACACAAGAGGATCTGGTGGCCCGTTTTTATGGCGGCGAAAATGTTGATCGCGTATCTGATGTCGGGGAGGCCAAAGTAGAGCAACGTCTCGAATGTGGTGCTCTTCCCGATGTTGGCTTCAATGTGCCATGCCACTCGGTCGATTGCCCTTGACAGTTGGCGGAGGGTGACGTCGCGGAAACCGTCTTTTGCAATGTCTTTGCTGGCGGCGTACGAAGCCCAGATGCGCTCTGGGTCCTGCGCCGCCTGTTCGTCCACGACGTGTGGGATGAGGCGGTGGGTGGTTTCGTCTGTCATTGTCATGATTCTGATATTGCCGCCGACTTAGATGGAATGAACGCGCACTAGAAGTTGAGTGCGAGAAGCATGCCAAGAAAATCTGAAGTGGAAATCTAGACATCAAAAGCGGTATGTCTTCTTATACACCGTGAACACAATATGGAGAAAGAAATTGTCGTCACGGAGTCCAATCCTTCTAACCCACATCCCTAGATTCAAATGAGTTTCTCACGTCAGCTGGTGGTACGTTAGTCCACAGGCAGCTAAAACCCAGGCGTTTGGAACTTTGGAAACAAAGCCAATCTTCGGGGTTAGTCTATGCCGCTGTCGTAAGCTTAACATCGTCTAGCGACCGGTAACGTCCAGATTGGATGGCCATCCGAAAGATCGTCATAAAGTCTGACATGATGGAAAACGTGGATAGGCCAGGATGGTCGGAGACTCTGACATAAGTGAGCCGCAATAGCCGATTACTAGAACCGATGTCACCTGTTGCACTAACACCAACCCTCAAAATAGTACTTTACCCAGTAAATTCTCATCTTTGAGTATCGATCACACACTACTTCCAAAGTATCTACAAGAACTAAATGTGACTCTGGAAGAAATCCACATAATCAAAAGAGCTCCTCTTCACCCACCTCGCCAACCCGGGATCCGACCGATTCATACCCCATCATCCCATATTGTGCCTCAAAGCTCCCAAATTCATTATTATCAATCCAACTCCACGCCAGCGCCCCAATAATATTGATTCCATCCTCGTGAATCGCCCTCAACGTCTCCGTCAAGAAATTCTGATAGTACATTGACCTCTCGAAATCATACCTCTGCGCATCGAGCGACGTCTCCGCGTCCGCCAGCTGCGGGAACCCAAACTCCATCACCATGATGCCCAAAGGCTGGTACGTGTTCCAGACGTAGCCGAATTGCTCCCTAACGTAGGACGGCGCGATGAGCGTGCCGCCTTCGGAGATTACGCCCATTGCCCAGCCGTTGGCTTGGATCGTGGTGAGCGTCACGCACGAGGGCCAGAGGGGGTCTGAGGAATTCGACGCGCAGGCTTCGTAGCCGCCTGGTGGATTTGTGGCGTACTGGGCGCCGTAGGGGTCAAAGGCCCAGTAGTCCATTGTCCCGTTGATGTGGGCGAGTTGTTCGTCGGTCAGGGATTTTGTGAGCGTATTGTTCATGTTGTGTGTGTTGAGGACTACGTCGGGGAACTGTTTCCCCAGGAAGAGGGGGTTGCTCATGATGCCGAGGATGAAGTCCTGGTAGCGGTAGGATGCTGCGACGTCGTCCGGGTTGGCCGGGTCCAGGGGCACGGCGAGGTTGTTTGCAAATCTCATTGTGATCTTGCCGGTTCCGCCGAGGACGTCCTTGTACCAGCGGTAGACGTCGGCGTGGGCGAGGAGGAAGGCTGTCAAGCCGTCGTAGCTGGGGAGGGTGAATTGTACGGCCATGTTTGGCTCGTTGAAGGTGACCCAGTACGGCACTCTGTCCGCATACCGCGCCATGACTTGCTTGGCGTAGTACGCGTAGTGACTGGGGAACTCGTCAAGATTGTCAAAGATGCCAACTGGGTTGTCGATGTGCATCAACGTCGCGACCGGAGTGATGCCGTACTCGAGGCACGTGTTGATGACATCGTCGTAGTGATCCAACGCTTGCTGGTTGACTGGCGAGCCCGCCCTGCCAAAGGGCACGACACGAGTCCATGAGATGGAGAAGGAAACGTACGGCACGCCGAGGGCCGCAAGCCTCGCGATATCCTGCTCGTACAAGAAGTAGTGCATGTCTGCAACATTCGAGTCGTTGGTGCCGAGCAGTCATTGGCCGTTGACACCGACGACGTCGAGAACAGCAGGGCCACGACCCTCGATCTGGAGACCTCCCTCGATCTGCCATGCGCTGGCAGCTACGCCCCATACAAAGTCGGAAGGGAACTTGAGGTCTGTGTTGTCGTTCAGAGGTCTGGCGGGCAGCTGAGGGGGGTACACCAGCTCGCTAGACGGGATGGGTGTAGCGGACGCCGTTGTCGTGAAGGGAGGCTCATGCGTGTAAGTGTAGTTCGCCCAGAGAGCAGCGTAGGCACTCTGGCCGTACTGGCCATCGGGGGATGCTGTAGCTGACGGGTTGAAGGAATATGTCGTGTAAGTGACATTCTCCGGCAACAGGGTCGAAACCTCAGTGAAGTGTGGTGCGTATGGAGTGGCGATGGTCAGAGGCGATGGCAGCGGCGTGGGGTACTGGTTTACTGCCAGCTGTTCATACGTAAAGGTGATGTAAGACCACGAAGTTGCAGCCGTTGGCTGAACGGTTGTCGATGGAGCACCGGATGTCTCGAGGGCAGCGGCATATGCCCCAGTCAGTGAGACTGCTGCCAGACCTAGATATGCTTGCAACATTGTCATGATCCCAGTTTGACTGACCACTGACAACCCAAGTGAGCTTGCAGGACATCAACCATCTGGGCGACCAAAGTATGGAGCAGGACATTGAATCTTTTATACACAATAGAAATTGAAGCTAACCATTGCCAGAATCCCAAAAACAACCGTATCCAAGCTGCAGACCGGATACCCCGACGTTCCACTGCCAATTTCCTTTACACCCCACACTATGAACAAGTTCCCCAAATCCCCGCACACGCTGACGACGATTAGTTGCATTAGTTCATCTAAACCAACGAATTGCAGGTCACATTGGGTCACTTGCGGAGTGCGAGATCTGGGGTCTGGGGTAGCTTTGCAACCCATCCCGGCGAGCACTCCATCCCGGCTTTCGGTTCGGGAGGCATCGTCCAGCACAGAATGCCCGAAGTTGTCAGTCTCTTCACGCACGCACGGCGCATCACCTCGCTATGGTGTTGAAACTCGAGCCAAGGTGGTTAGGGGATGGGCAAACTCAACCATGTCGCAGAATTTGAGAAAAACAAAGCAAAAACGAGATGTCCAACGGAGAGTTGCAAGATCTAGACGTGAAGCCACGGAAGAATCAGCAAAGGCGAATGCAGAAGAAACAATCGACGCCAATTCACGGAACGGAGCGGCTCATGGGATGAACAGGTCGATGATGCAGGCCTTACAATGTCCGAGCCGATGGGGATAGCGTCCACATTGGAAACACGTCCAGGAATACAAAACCCGCGAAGTTGGTTGAAAAGTTGAAATGGATGGATGACATTCAATCAGCCCTAAAGTGGATCGAAGCTCCCCCACCTCCGGATAACCCAAGAATTCCTCCCCGAGCCCTCGGCCGAGCTGTGGCAACTCAACCTATTGAATAACCTTGAATAATCTTAGTTCAATAGAGGCTCGGTACTTGACAGCGGACTCAGCTTGAAGCTGGCTGTCCAAGAAACAGCGGCAGGATGCGAGTAATCGTCTTCAATTCCATCTGCTATGAGTGATAAAGGAATGCTACTTGCGGTAAGCGATTGACATTGTCGTCTCGCTGAGAACTCCATGTCTTTGGTGGAAACAACCCCCACGGTCCAAAGCTGCACAGCATAACCCCTGATCGAGTTAAGATAGAAACCGTTGCTACCAAGCGAGTCCTCTTGATTAGACTAGTCATGCTTAACGTGTATGTCTTTTGTTATCTCAGCGCCTCATGGTTACTGACTCTGTAATCAGTGATCACAGGATGGGGCTAGAGTGGCCTTGATCAGATTGGGCGATAACTTCTGCAACATCAAGAGGTGTGAAGTCGCGTTTACACTGGCTCGACTTTGTGGCAGGTTGCGACCGCTCGTTTTCGATATCCTTGATGACTGGATCAAATGACACGGATCGCCGGACACTCTTCGCGGCCGCGAACTGTTTCTTTGATGGCGTGCCCAACGACGGAGCGCACTTGACAGTATTGACGGGATCGATCAACGCGAACATGGGCTCAGGCGTGTTCTGTTCGTCTAGGCGCGCTATGAGTCTTTTCGCGTCCGACAGCTCCCTGCGTCGTGATGCTCTGCGGGATGTTGTCGTCAATGGCTCGAGGGTGTGGTGCCCAGGCCGACACTCTTTGCGAGACCTGACCTCCATCGCGGGAATCGGAATGTGGTGCCTTCTTTGAGGATTTCTTTCGTCAGACATCGACAACACAAAGTCTGATATGCTCCTTTTCGCCGCCGGGGCAGCCTGTGGCTTCGCATCGTCGACGTCTGCCGAAAGTCAGCTTATGCCCATACGCATAGTGAGAAACGGGAAAACTTACAAGTGGCAGAGCTGCGGGTCGCAGACGTTGGAACGTCAAGCGAAATTGAGGAATCCGCACCCTGTTCTTGTTGACCTACTGTAGAAGAATCGCTTGGGTAAAGCTGACCTGCGGCATATCTGGCACTCCACAACATGGGATTGAATGGTCCAATGCCGTGAGCAGGCATGCTGGTATCTTGATGTACGACAGACGGATGCACTGTGTTGGCTGCGACGGGGAAGATGCTGGTGCGTGACGGATTTCGACAGATACCACGACCCTCGGACTCTCCTCCAGCATGCTGATGATGGTTGCCTGTCGAATGAACTCGGAGTGGCGGGTTCGCTGTCTTTTGGAAGACTGGTAAGGTCGCAGGTGCTGGAGTTGAAGACAAAGGCTGTGGGGACGGATCTATCACGAGTCTTGCAGCCCCTTGCTGAGAAGCCAAGCTGTGGTTTGTCGAATAGACTGCGGAAGGAAAGCTATAAGCCAGCATGGCATTCTCCCACATATGTCGGTTCGGCCAGGCAATGGCAGCTTCCTCGAGTGTCTCTGTTGCATTGAGGATGGTTAGCCTGCAGTCTAGACAGCGGACTGAGTTACTCGCTGCTACCAACCCAGTGGAGCGTGACAGAAAGAAAACGCAGCGATATTTTTGATTGGGTCCAGGGACAAAGTCGTCGGGTCGCGCTGGTACGCTTCCGTGATGATAACTTGGATGCGGCCAAGAGATGCTGCAGGATTCCAGCCGTTTTCTTGCAGATACTTCTCGTTGAACGCCGGGAACCTGATTACATCGCGGTCACCATGTTTGTTCGGTTCTGTCAAGAGGCGGTTTAGCGGCATGTTCCCTCAGCTAATCCGCGGATCGAACACTGTGTCGACTTACTCAGACTTTGAGTGATGGTGAGAGGCGCTCGCTGATTTTGGTTCCATACATCCTCACTAGTAGTCCATTAAAAGCCACACGCGATACATACATCGACCACAGATGTTCTTACGCGACAAGATCCCCATCGATGTACACCCGGACTGCAAAAACCACGAGGTTGGCGTCATGATTCGGGTTGCTGACTGGAGGTACTGTCCAAGAAAAGATGGAAACCGTGAGCGGCATGTTGCGGTGAAGACTGGGGACGAAGCCATGGACAGCTGGCAAGCCAATAAAAGACCCCAAACAAGGTGCTGATTTGGATTCTATCATGGCATCCACTGGTCAGTAAAGAGATGCCCATGACCGCAGAGCTCGCCAAGACTGACCAAAGTCGGGGATGACAGAGCAGTCTGTTCTGAACTCCTTCAGTGGCACTGATCCACCACCGGGGAACAGCAGGACATCCCAATTCTCGTAGTGCATGTTAGGATTTCACACGGTAATCGAGCGTGACGACGAGTGAAGTCTCTGTGGTTTGCAGAAGCGCGAGCAGGTAGACGATGGTGGGTACGACAAACGTCAAGTCCGATGATCGAGATTAGTATGCTGGAAACACTGAGCAATGGGATTGTTTTGTTGACGTCGAGTCTATTTACTGCATGAAGGTGGGCTGAGAAGAAGTCTTCGGTATGGCAAGGTGCCGTACCCCTTTCACCGAAGGGGCAAGCAGCAACTGAGATGCCTCTCGGAAAGAAGGAACTGTCATGCGTTTCTGCCTCGGCAACCTCCATCAAGTGGCTAGTACTAAGGTAGCCGGGCACTTGCCATCGTGAAGAATTGACCGATGATTAGCCAGGTACCTCGCGTTACTGCCATTCATGGTGAGAGACCTTCCACAGCTGATCTTTTTGCGGCGACCAAATGCGACTAATGGTCAGGTTAGCATGATATGATTGAAGCACATGTCATATCACTGCCAATGATTCTCGTCGGGACATTGGCTGAAGACATATGAACTTGTTGCTGGTGGGGTTCCCAAGGGATTTCTTCTTCTGCTTTAAAATACACACATGCGTCACTAATCGCAACCCCCGACATTTCACTCTTTTCATGGGTCAGCATCACCAGCCTTTCTCGCCTATGATGATATTAGTTTCGAAGTTATTATCTCGTATAGTTGCGTCAGAACCTACCCGCAGAGCGCTAGCACCTCCCAACTCCCTCTCGAGTCCGTCGGGGAATTCTCTCGGGTATGAAGCCTTGTCGGGGTAGCTGGCCTTGACGACACTGCAGACGCCGAGGAAAACGACGATAAAGGCACCGATCTGGGCCAGGCCCTTGCCGGTGGTGGTCCAGGTGTACTCGAAGGGGGAGAACATGCCGAGCAAGTCGTGGTCTTCGTGAACGGGCTCGCCAAAGTTGCGGCGCTCCTGCTTGTCCCACCAATCGCCGTGGGGGTCGCGGAACTGTCTCTTGATGAAGGGAGGGTTGATGTATCCGCCGTTCTGCGTATCTCCAAGTCAGCCACGGCTACCGAGCCTCTCTCGCCGTCACCAATTGCCGCCTCACTGACCATGTTGGGGTCCTCCGCATCAGACAGAGTCGGGTACTCGGGGTACTTCTCCTCGAGAACCTTGCGGTCGTTGTACTGAGGAGGGAAGAAGGTGCGTTGCTGGACAATCGGGGTTCGTCGGGCGGCCTGGACGGCGCCGCGGACCGTCGAGGCCCGCGCAAATCGTTGGGACAGCATCTACGGGAGAGGCGGGTTAGATCGTTACGGTATTGTGGGAGTCAATTGAAGGTTTGAGGGGCTTACCGTGGCCGAAGTTGTGGTTCTGATGCGACCCAATTGCTTGGTTATTTTGGATGTGATGTCGTCGCAGGTCAGAGTCGAAGCTGCGATGGATTGATGATTGCTAGCCAAATCCCTCGATTGTGGTTGGCTGGCCCGGATGCCGTGAATGCCTGAGGCGTGCAAGTCCAGAAATGGTCACTTTTTTGAGGTGCGCGCCAGCCAAAGACAGAAGTGGGGTACTTTGATCGAATGCGGGTCTCTGGTTGGATAGAATCACCCTGACTCCTGTCCCCCGTAGCTGTGTGGCCGCTGATTCAAGGGAGCAAGTCCCCCCAAACACTGGCCGTCTTTCATTGGTGGTTCGAGTCACAGTGGTGTGTAGCTGCCTGCACCTCACAGCGTCTTCCATCAGGTCGTCCGCCGTCACCACCGGAACGGCCTCTACGCCCTTACTACGCTCCTGACGCCGCCCTGAGTCTGAAGGTCTGAGGCCAAGTACCAACGTTCTTTTTTCGGCTAGCCCAGGCAAGGCCGGAGCTGCATCTTTGCAAAAAAAATCTATCATCAAACTTTTTGCTGGTGACGCTGGTTTTGCACCCTTTTTCCAACGCAGCCGGCCACCAAGACGTGTCATCATGTTCAAACTCGAAACTAGAATTCTCTGAGCATACACCATTTCATAGACGTTAATTTCGACGCTTCAGATGCCGGCCCCGTTGAGATCACGGCCCCATCCCGCGTCCGCCCCCCGTTGCTATTATGAACAAGACCGCGTCGCCCGACCCTGCGCATCCCACCAACGAGGTCATCGATTCCCAACGCGACGAACAAACCGCGACTTTACCTCAATATGATACCGATCCGCCCTCATCACCCCTTGAATCCCTCGGATCCGACGATTTCGAAGGCCAACTGACCCCCAACGGCAACGACTTCATTGGCCTACCCCTCCGCTCACCATCACCGACATCACCATTATCTCCATCCACACCATCGCCCTCCCCTCCTCCTCCCGCGCCTTCCTCCGACATCGATGATGACCAACGCCCTTCGAAGCGACGTCGCGTCTCCACGCCATCTGCCCCTGGATCCGGCCAGAAAAAGAAGCAAATCTCCCCACCATGGAAGAAGATCACTGCTGAGGGCCCGACCTCCTTCATCGACAATGGCAGACGCAAGTCTGGTCGAATTAACACGATCCCCCTCGAGTTCCATCCGCCATCCGGCAAGCGAATGACGAGAGGAGCTCTTAACAGCAGCCCACCCTCCAAGAACAAGTATACTTCCACCAACGGCCACGCAGCGACCCCGACGCCAAACGGAACCTCCAAGTCCAAGACTCCCTCGCGAAAACCATCGACAGTAAAGCCCGCGCCGCCTCCGCCAAAGAGCTCCAACCGAAAGGCGACTGCGAACGAGACCAAATCTACTTCCCGATCCACGCGCAAGCGAAGCCCATCTCCATCTGCTCAGCCGACTAGGCAGTCGATACGGACAAGGCGGGGCCGCCGTAGCTCTATTGACGAAGATGCCGCAAGAGCTACGGCGGGTAGCCCAAACCGCACGCGGATTAAGCTACGCGTGCGCGCGACCGAGCTACCCATCGTACACCCGGGACAAGTCAGCAAGCGACTGAGAATCGGCCCCAACTTTGAGGAATACTGGGAAAAGGCGCAGGCAATACCCGTTGAAGATGGCGGCATGTACGTCCCAGAGGAGGGACCTAGCTACACGGACGAGATGGCCCAGAAGGACGCCCAGATTGTCTTGCGCATCGAAGAGGCTGTGGAGCCTGGCGGTATTCTTTCACAAGAGCGCTGCACTCTGTTTGTCCCCGAGGCGGAAGAGGAACCTCCACGCCAATGGGCTCATGCAGACCACATGGCCAAGGCTGTGACCAACTTCCGCAAGCTTATGGTCGCAGAGCAGCAAAGACATCGAGCGCAGGCCAAGAGGATTGCCGAAGCTTGCAAGGACGCTTGGCTCCGACGCCAACCAAAGTCAGCAGAAGAGCTCGAAGCCGAGGCGCGCTATGTATGGATTGGCCGATACCGAGTGGTTGTCAAAAGCATGTTTGGAACCTGGGAGAATGTTCGCTACGAGATTAACAGGCGGAGGATCCAAGAATGGGAAGCGGAGGAGCAGCGGCGAGTCAAGGCTGCGCTTCAGGAGGCAGTCAATCTTTCAGAACAGAAGCTGCAAGCAAGAAGAACACAAGCGGACTCGGACTTATCCGACGAGGATGATCTCGATAACGACGACATTGACGAAGACATTGACGATCTCGACAGCGACCTCGAGAATAGCCAAGCAATGTCGGTAGACGCAGATGATGATGACTCCGGCAATGATGACGACGATGTCATGTCATCCTCAGAGGAGGAAGACGCCGGCGAAGATCATACTGGCGACGCTGGCGACGAGAAGCTCACTATGGAACAGCTTCGCGCCAAATACGCCAACCTACCGGAGCTACCTCCCGACGGGCAAGCCGAAAACAGACTCACCAATGGCGTGGAGTCAGAGGCAGACTCAAAGGTTGTCGCAACCAGCCCCGGAGAAGACACCAGCGATGAGTCAGTCGACATGGATGACGATATGGGATCTACCGACATGGACGACAGCGATGATGGCTCTGTTGCGGATGAAGAGTCGGAAGAGGAAGACGGAGATGAGGAGCCAGCTGGATTGTTGGGCATGCTCTTTGGGAAATCCGAGCTGAAGAAGATCAAGGACGATGCGCCGCTTGACGATAAGGAGCCACATGAGAGCACTGCAGCCTTGGTGGCGGATGGCGCATCTCCGCAAGCTGAGGCATCATCGAACTTCAGGCACGAGATTGTGGAGGATGAAGATGACGATGAAGTGTCTCTGATCCAACACCCTGGTATCTTCTTGGACGGCGACGAGATGGAGATTGACACAGAAGTACAAGCTACTGAGTCACTGAGTACGAAACAAGCTGTTGGCGACCATGCCCATGGTATCGAAATTGTAGCCTCTGAGGACCAGCCCACCGCTATTCCCCCACAGTCGCCTAAGCCAGATGAGACCTTGGGTAATGGCGTGGACAGTGGACCAACTGCCAAGAGTGTAGAGGCTCCCGACAACGCCGACGGCACACTCGAGGTAGTTGAATCTGCTGATACTGAAATGGCGTATGCGCCGTCAAAATCAACAGAGACACCAATACTGCCCACAATATCTACCACCGCCCTTATCCCAGCAAAGCATGTAACCCCTGATACCGACATTATTACCGTTCCGCCAAGTCCAGAACAAAGCCACTCACCTCCTACCTCCGACACAAAGCCTTCAGATGTTGATACAATGTCTCTGGCAACCCCAGGGGCAAAAGATGTTGTCAGTCGATCAGCGTCACCGAACCCAAATTCACAACAGACACAGATCCCATTCTTACTTCGTGGTACTCTGCGTGAATATCAGCACCATGGACTGGACTGGCTGGCAGGACTGTACGCCAACAATACCAACGGCATTCTCGCCGATGAGATGGGTCTTGGCAAAACTATTCAGACCATTTCACTACTGGCTCATCTTGCTTGCCACCATGAGGTTTGGGGACCACATTTGGTTATCGTCCCAACGAGTGTCATGCTCAATTGGGAGATGGAGTTCAAGAAATGGTGCCCTGGCTTCAAGATTCTCTCCTACTACGGTACTCAAGAGGAGAGAAAGCGCAAGCGACAAGGGTGGAACAACGATGACGTATGGAACGTCTGCATTACATCTTACCAGCTTGTCATCCAAGATCAGCAGGTCTTCAAACGCCGGAGGTGGCACTACATGATTCTCGACGAGGCTCACAACATCAAGAACTTCAAGTCCCAGCGGTGGCAGACGCTACTCGGTTTCAATACTCGGGCAAGGCTTCTACTTACAGGCACCCCACTTCAGAACAACCTCACCGAGTTGTGGTCGTTGCTGTTCTTCCTTATGCCAGCCGAAAACGGTGTAGGGGGGTTCGCCGACTTGCAAGAGTTCCACGACTGGTTCCACAAGCCAGAGTCTCAAATCCTGGAAAATGGTCGCGAGACGATGGACGAGGAAGCGCGAGCGATCATTTCCAAGTTACACAAGGTCCTACGACCATATCTACTACGAAGACTCAAGGCCGACGTCGAAAAGCAGATGCCGGCCAAGTACGAGCACGTCGAGTTTTGTCGCCTGTCGAAACGTCAGCGCGAATTGTACGATGGCTTCTTGGCTCGCACGGATACCCGGGAGACGCTGTCCTCGGGCAACTACCTCTCCATCATTAACTGCCTGATGCAATTGCGCAAAGTGTGCAATCATCCCGACCTTTTCGTGGACCGCCCCATCATGACGTCCTTCAGGATGCAGAAATCCGTTCCGGCAGACTTCCAGGTTACCGATCAATTCCTACACCGGTCTTTACTTGCAGTAGAGCCAATGTCCATTGTTAGCCTGGGGGTTCTCAACATGATTCCCACACAACACGAGAACATGTCCAACACGACAGCCGAGCGTATTTCGCAGCTCAGCCTCCACAGGGTACTGATGGAACTGAGGGAGGCACAGAATACCAGAGCCCACCTGGCTCGCACCAATCTCGACCCTTCATCAGTTGAGTCGAACATTATGTATCTGGACAGCCTGGCTCGCTGGCGGCGCTTCGAGGAATTGCAGCACAGCGTGTACCTGAACGCTCTCCGCGGCCAGCGTCGGCCCATCTATGGCAAGCGTCTGATTGATTTCTTGACGCTCGGATTAGACAGTCGACCCCGGAAACCCAAGCCAAGAGTTCCTAATCAGATCTTGAACTGGTTCGCGGAAGACTCTGACTTTCTCCGTGCCGTCATCCACACATCCGATGAGCGAGCCGATTCCATGCAGACCCTCATCCAGAAGTTCACATGTGTCACGCCCGCTGTCATCACTCGCGACATGAATGAAGTGATTTTGGGAAGAAAGGCGGCGCAGGCCTTCACGGACGAGGACCTCAAACTCTCGGCGCCCGTCCGGTGGGCTCCTTTCATGCCCAAGCAGCCACCGATCGACCCGTGGCACGAGTCTCGTATGCGTCACAGCATCCAGTTCCCGGACAAGCGACTGCTTCAATACGACTGTGGAAAGCTTCAAGCTTTGGACAAGCTACTTCGCAAACTCCAGGCTGGCGGCCATCGTGCCTTGATCTTTACACAGATGACCAAGGTCCTGGATATCCTCGAGCAGTTTCTCAATATTCACGGCCATAAGTACCTCCGGCTCGATGGACAGACAAAGATTGAGCAGCGACAGATCCTCACGGACAGATTCAACCATGACCCACGCATCTTGTGCTTTATCTTGTCTACACGTTCCGGTGGATTGGGCATCAACCTTACTGGGGCCGATACCGTCATCTTCTACGACCAAGACTGGAACCCAGCCATGGACAAGCAATGCCAGGATCGATGCCATCGTATCGGTCAAACTCGAGACGTTCACATCTACCGGCTCGTCAGCGAGCACACGATTGAAGCCAACATTCTGCGCAAAGCGTCACAAAAGCAGATGCTGGACGACGTGGTTATCCAAGAGGGTAGTTTCACCACGGACTACTTCAACAAGCTTTCCGTTCGCGATGTGCTCGGCACCGAAGGAACAGACTTGGTCGATGATGCCGCTAATGCCGCCATGGACCGTCTTCTAGGTGGAGGAGACAGCGGACCGTCACGAACCGTGGCCGAGGACCTTAAGCAGGCCGAAGACCAGGAAGACGTGGAAGCCGCCAAGGCCGCCGAGAAGGAAATCCAAGACGACGACGCCGAGTTCAACGAAAAGAGTGGTGCACCCTCCGGCGCCTCTAGTACCCGCCAAGGCACGCCGCGGGAGGACGTCGCCGGCCAACCAGGCGGCAGCGGCGGGCCCGGACCTTCGGGACTAGGCCGGTTCTCGGAATCCGTCGCCCCGGATGAGGCAGCAGAGATTGAACATAACGCGTGGGGCGAAAGGGTGTATACTGTGGACGAGTACATGCTCCGGACGATGGCGGAGCAGCTCAACGGCACGGCGCTGGACCTGCCCAAGGATAAGAAGAAGAGTAAAAAGAAGGGTCGCGACACGCGGAAGCGGTAGTCATGTCGTGTGTGGGAGGGCGGCCCTTTGTGTAATTGGACGAATGCCTTTTTTTTTTTTCCTTTTTTTCTGTATTATACGGTTTCTTCGAGACGGCCTTTGGGGTCTCGAGGAGTAGAGACCTTTGCACTCATGTATTGGGAGAAGAAAACGGCGTCTCAGAGGACTTTTAAGCCGTGAACGAGGCGTTAAGGGTTGGTGGGGGGGGAAGTCCCCATGGAAGCATAGACATGGATGAAAGTCAAAATCAAGATAAATCTCCAAGCATCAATGTTTCGTGCGTTTCAGGCTCGTGATTTGTGTTCCATTATGAGATGTTCTGTCTGTGACAGAGTTGTGTCGATTAGACCGACGACGTCGACCCCGCAACCCTCTTCCTCGCAACCTCCTCCCTCCAAGCCTGCGCCTCCCTCTTCAACTCCCTCTTGACATACCAAAACGTCGCACCCGTCCAAACCCCAGCCCACACAAACGGCAAACTCCATCCGACAACATACCCAGCCTCCCCCTCCCTCAAAGTAAACACCAACACCATACAAACCACAGCACACCCCTCAGCACCAACAGCCCACAACACATCCACCTTCCTCAACATTGCGCGAAAGACGTGGCTTGCTTCATACCGCCTATCGAGCGCCACGCAGAATTCGGTGCCGCCGGACCCGTCGACGGCGCAGATATCTTCTATGAGGGAGTAGATCCCCGGCCGGAGCTGTGCGTGTCGAGGGATGGAGGAGATGCGGATGGGGGAGGGGATGTGGAGGGCGCGGAGGACGTCGATTAGGAGAAGTTGGGTGCCGAAGGTGAGGAGCATTGTTGGGGCTGGGAGGGAGAGGAGGCGGATTGGAGGTTTTTTTGGCATTGTGCCTCTTTTGGTGGCTGTCAATACGTCGATGTGTAACTTCATCATGTACGAGGTACTAAAAGGGGGACACTTACACGATGAGCTCAATCATGATAATCATCCACGCCAACGAAAAGTTCCAGTGAAACCAGTCTAGGTACCATCTATGCGCCCCAATTACACGACACGTGCTCCCCTTACGCCAAAGCCGCCAGAAGCGCACAAAGTATTCTACGATGCTGGCGCCGCCCACGGCGGCGGTGACGATGGAGAAGACTGCGTTGGGGGAGAGTTTCTCCCGTTTTTCGGTAGAGGTGTTTGTGCCTGGGCCGACGCCGTACCAGAGGCTGAAGTAGAGTGCTATCGGCATGGCGATGGAGTCAATGAGGATGAGGGTCCAGAAGAGGGTGATTGCTGTCTTGCGGGTGCGGAGGGTGTAGTTTAGGGGTGGGGGAGATGGGTGAAAGGCCAGGAGGGTCCGGTGAGGGGTTTCGGAGGGGCCGGGGGCCGTGTCGGGGTGGGGTGTAGTAGCTGGGTCCGGAAATGGCCGGGTGGGTGAGTGGGTGCTTCGCCGGGTCATGGCGAGACTTGGACGGCTGAAGGGGCCGTCGTAGCGACGGTCGAAGTCATTGCTTGGTCGGGTGGTGCGGCTCTTTGGGGAGCGTGGGGATGGCGGTTGGGGGTGTGGTGCTGATGCTGGGCGGCGGGGTGTGTTGATGTCCGGCAGATTCTGCGGTTCCGATCTCTTCTCATCAAGGGTGTCTTCACCTCTTGGGCTAGGCGCGATCCCACAATGTTGTTGACCGTCGGAAGGCGGCCTCGAAGCAGGTTGTGGTGACTGGATCATCTGTAAGCTATGACGACCAAACGCTGTAGGGTCGCTTCGATGAGAATGGTCATGTTCAGTGTCGATGTCACTGGGGCGCGGATGTGTCGGCGCAGGGGAAGTTTCGGTCCCAGAAGCTGCTTTCTCCCTCATGATTGTCGAAGATAGCGAAATCGTAGACTTCTACGAGAGCAAGAAGCGTGACTCCTTTAGAAAAAGATCTTGTAAAGAACGAAGTACGGGTACAGAAATCATTGCACGACTCTGCTCTCAGCGGAGGTTAGTTGAGAAATGAGTTAAATTGTAAAGCAAGACATCACGTCGCCAAGCCTTCGGGGGCAGACGATCATGACTTTCCGGGACTTCCAACGGAAAGTCTCACTGGTGACTGATCGCACAAGGCCGATTGATGAGGGCCCACGACTGAGAAAGGCAAATGGAAGGTCCGAAACATCATTTGCTGGATGAGAGATAGCGGGTGGTGACATTGGGGTGGTCAGGAGCAGAGGCTCGCGGCCGGGGGGAGGGATGATGTCAGGATGAATCCCGTGGCAATCCTGAGAAGCTTCCATCCTCGTCCAACAAAGGCACGTGAGAGCTTCTTCAGGCGCGATCAATTCGGTTGCACCGGCTCTTGAAAGTTGATCTTGGGCATTTGCTTGATCAACGGTGGAGGTGTTCGTCAACACGCGGAAAGCAATATTGGTTGATGCTTCCTTCGAGTGCGAGATTGTATAGGTCCATGAGGACTTTCCCACCGAGGTGAGATAAAGACAACTCTTGCCGCTTAGTCATCTCACCGTAGCTGCCTGGAAGTGACCAGGGTCTCCCAAGTGCCTAGTTACATGGAATACCCCTCATTCCAACCACACAAAGCTCTTCGCCATGAAGCCTCATCGTGGCCTTCGCGATTATCGGGCCGAGGCTCGGACATTGGGGGTTAAGCTGCTCTTATCAGCGCTCCTAACTAGCCCGCCATGCGTCTGATTAACACAGCAACATTGCAGCTCGAAGAGTTCATTGACCGTGCTCGCATCCCACCATACGCCATTCTTTCCCACACCTGGCGAAGATGGAGAAGTGTCGTTCCAAGAATGGGATCACCATGATATCAGGGCAGAGAAGAAGGGCTTTCTCAAAATAGAATCGTTCTGCCGTTTGGCCTTGCAGGATGGATACACCCACGCTTGGGTAGACACCAACTGCATCGACAAGCGCAGCTCCGCCGAGTTATCCGAAGCTATCAACTCCATGTTTGCCTGGTACCCGAAAGCGGCAGTATGCTACATTTACATGGCCGACGTGTTAGCTTCAAGCAGCGCTCCTGATTATCGCAATCGGGTTACCCAGTTCCTGAACAGCAAATGGTTTACTCGTGACTGGACTTTACAGGAGCTTGTTGCTCCCCTAGTCATCAACTTCTACGACCAGGATTGGAGTTTCATTGGAACTAGAATAACATTGTTTGACACGATTCACCAAGCAACCGGAATTGATAAGAGTTGTCTTCTAGGTAACGCACTCCCTTCCGACTTCAGCATTGCGAAAATCATGTCTTGGGCCGCTGGCCGTGTTACAACTCGCCTCGAAGACCAAGCATATTGTCCCCTCGGTCTCTTCGGTGTCAATATGCCACTTCTCTATGGAGAGGGCGAAAAGTCATTTCTAAGGCTATAGGAAGAGATCATAAAGATATCCGACGACCAGAGCGTCTTCGTCTGCGACATACCGACCCTTTCCATGACGGCACCCTTGGCGACTTCGCCTGCACTCTTCGCTGATTCAACGAATATCGGCCGCTGGTCCCCGTCTGGCAGCTCCAATGGCAACGATCCCGCCATTTTTCACTATGACCAATACCTGTCTTTCAATATCTTTGCCACTGGTCCCGACGTTATGCTCATCATTTGTGCTGGGTGTTTTGAACTGTAACACGACTGGGGAGCATATCAGTAGCTCCGTGTGCCTACCATTATCATCTCACGTCAGCGACTACCGGCACCGGTACACTCGAGTATTCTTGCCTGCTCCATGGATACCGCTGAGTTCGGCTTCGACAAGATCCCTTCTTCCCTGGTATGAAAAAAAACACCGCTTATCCTGATCACTGGTCCTCCAACTTCGCCCCCGAAGATTCAACGAATATCATGATCTCCATACTATGCAAGCAGGACCGAGAATATCTCTCGAGACGGGTATTTGGACCTCTCGAGCGAATGGGAGAGAAAGGGCCTAGGGTCTTTTGCTTCGTCGTATTCCCGCGTGGCCTTTCTGGCTATCGTCTTTACGCAGCAGCCCCCCCCCCCCGAGGCTCTGAATGAACAAACAAGTATGATGGCCATGCCTCACCAGAACATCTTTGATGAAAAGGGCCGCGGCCTCCTCGTCTTCAAGAAAAGGGGTTCCGGACGTGAAAATGGCAGATACATTGGTATCTATCTCGAAGCGGCATTGGACAACCAAGGTGCCTTACAAGACTGGCCCCGAGCATGCCGCGCGTTGCCGGATTGGAACATCCGAGATGGTCTTGATGCCGTCGCGCAGCTCAACGAAAGGTTTCCCCCTAGTCAAGCAATCTGGATTGACGGTGTCATGGTAACAATGAGAACCGTGGTACCAGTCAAACCTGCCCACAACCCATCAATGACAGTCGCGTTGATGGTGGAGATTGTCTTTGATATGGCCCGCATTGCGGTGTCACGAGACCGGACAGGTTCGATTGGAACTTCAAAGGGCTCGCTTCAGCACAGACTGATGTTGAGACTCGGACGAATCTGAATGACACCGGCTACGACCAAAATTTCCAGTTCTAACGTGTTTTTAATCACCAACTGTTTATGGATCCTGCCAATTTCGATTTCAAGCTCAACATGGCTTGTCAAGAGGCACATCCGGTGTGATAATTCAAGCTCAATTGAACAGAACAGACTATGCAGCGCAGCTGCTCCGGCAGCTCAGCTAACCATTCTGTCTCCACCTATCAATACACTACACAAAAGAAAACTCGCTAATAATCTTCATATAATCATCAGATCGCCATGATTGGATCCTATACCATCTTCCTCCTCAGAGTACCGCGCTGTTTAGGCCATAACCTCAGCGTGGAACTGCTCCTGTGCGCCAGCAGGAGCGGCGGGAGCGGCAGGGGCAGCGGGAGCAGCAGGCGCAGCAGGCGCGGCACCACCAGCGGCATCACCACCGAGCTTCTGGATACCACCATCCAGGGACTGAGTTACTTGGTCGACGGACTGCTGAGCGATGCCCTGACCGATGGCGGGGACCTTGGAAACAATGGCGGTGCTGAAATCGCCAGCAGTCGCCTTCTGCTGCTTGAGCTGGTCAACGGCGATGGAGGTGGCACCAAGCTTGTCAAGCTCGGGCTTCTTGGCGACCAAATCATCAACAGAGGTTTGGACAGCGGTGGTCAAGCCGCCAGCTGACTGTTGAAGGGTGAGGGCATCGGTGAGAGAGAGCTCCTGAGCACCCTGGATTTGCGTGGTGCCTTGCTTCAGCGAGGTCTGGACCTTGTTGGAAGCATCAAGCAGGTTGGCGGCAGTGTTGGGATCCGCGGCGTTGAGAGCCTGTGCAACAGCGAGTTAGCTTCGTTCACTGGAGAATGATCATGCCTTTTCTATTTACCTTGACGGCGGTGTCGAGCCCGGTAAGAGAGTCCTGGACGCTGGTCAAGGCACCCTGGATGGTCTGAAGTTGGCGCTTGCTGACGAGAGAAGCGGGAGCTGCAATGGCGGAGCCGGCAAGCAGGGCCTGGACGAAGACGTTGGTGAAATGCATTTTGATTGTTCGGTAAGCGAAGACTTGGGTTGTTTTGGAGTAGAGGGTAGAAGTTGTTCGGAATGGTGTTGGAAGATTGTTGGAAGCTGAGAAGTCTGAATGCTGGTGATATGGAAGGAAAGCTGACTCAAACCAGGAAATCCACCGTCTTAATATACCAACTTCGAGACATCGACAGCAAGTCAACTCGACCTTTGCCTTCCTATCACCGAGATTTCATCCGAGCCATTGCAGCCTCAGTCCAAGAGGCATAGAACACCGTACGACTCGTCAGTCTGTATTCTCAGTACCCAGACACGCGGTGCGCAAAACCAACTCCTCTCACAGTTGCCATCGTCAGAAAATGTCAGTACTTGCCCAAGCTGTTGCGATTGACGCTGCGGGAGTCTCATCCGGCTGGGCGTAGTCGCGGCCAAGGAGGAAACCCTTGAAACGCGCGCAGACGGCACGCCTTGCAGCGTGGTTCGGCCATCGAACAAACATCACGGCTCTTACGGTCAGACGAAACGAAATGTGGATTCACGGACCTAGCTAGAAGCGTCAGTTCCTCAAACCGGGCAACAGTGACAGATTTTCACATTCAGTCTGCATGGCAACCCTGAACCCGAAAGGGTGATCCCTTCTATTTTCAACCTCCGGCAGCAGTGCTGTTCATTTCCAATGGTATGTGCGTTCACGCCGCCTAGACCATGTTGTGATCGCGGCAAGCTGCGATACCTGCCGGGGCAATTCAGATGGCACAAGTTATCAGTTATGTTCCCCTGAATTTGTCAAGAGCTCATGCCAAATGGTCTTCATTCGACAAATACGACGGCTCTGAGGTAGCATTGCAAGCCGGGGCTTCGATATCTAGCTTCCGCTCTTGGCGGACGTACTGACTTGCCGCGCCCCTTAGCCCGCATATTTTCTCCAGACTAACGCAATAAGCTTACTGAATGGTTCACATATTCAGTAGACTAACTTGTGGCGCAGACTGAGTAGACTTCACTCCTGCAGAACTTCAAGAAACTGGTGCGGGAACGCTAACACACAGCAGCCACATCGGGGTGTTCCGTCTGCACATGACATGTTAGCGGTATGCGTGTCAAATGCCTCTAGTGCCTAGCTAGGCGAAGTAGCACCAGACAGACATCTTACAGAGACTGGTCTGTCGCCTGTTTGGCAGCCGCTAGTGCGGCGATGAGAGTCATCGTGCGTTCACGTCTCAATGAGAGCCTCCACGACGTCTTAGCACACCAATGGCCCAGTGACTGTGGCAAAGATCTCGGCGAGTGCCAAGCAATCAAGAGCCGCGCATTCGGATTCGACTCAGCATTCTGTGCTCATCTGAGACAGTGTCACAGTTGACAAATGTCTGCCATATGTCACTTCGCCGCAGGTTTCCTCTGCAGAGGTCCGTGCCAGACGCGGCTATGCGCCTGGCTAAAACTCTGAAGCTGCAACCCTGTCACCAATTTGTTTCTGGGACGGGGGTGGCTAAGTATGAGTTGGGTTATCCCGACATCGACATGAATGACTGAATCTGTCATTATCGTGGTGGTGGCATCAAATGGTCCTTACCCCGGGTCAGTTCGTCGGATGGCAACAGGATTTGTGGATGCCAGGGGGCGGTGGTCCTCGAAACGGGAGGGGATGCGTGCGAGACAGATGGCACCTCTCACTCGATGTCCAGCCCTCGTTCAATATCCGATGTTCTCAAACAGGATACGGCAGCGCGCTGTACCCCCAACTTGGCTGGTTCACGAGCCTGGATTAACCACCGAGGCAGGAGGCTACTTGGCTTGGACCGCGGATTCGTCACATCCGATTCCCTCAGAACCTTCTCGGTCTGAAGGGCCGCTGTGCTAGAAATCCGGTGTAGCTCATGGTCTCAGAGGTCCGGACTCTTGGTAATCCGGACCCCAATGCCCAAGAAGTCTGACTCTGCACGGGAGTCTCTGAGCTGCATCATCCCACAATCCCCATACCTGGTTGAGAAGGTTCGGCTGAGGGCTTACTTCTCTCGATCTTTTTCTAAGCCGGATATTTCCCAGAATGGATGTCTAGAGCATGTCTTGTCGCTCGCCAGATCATACTCACACACAAGAGGCCCCGATATCAGCAAACCCCTGACGCACTTGGGGTTCAAATCACTTGGCTCGAGGGGCGAGCGGGGCTCTAGGGTATCTGGCAGATGGTTTACATGGACTGAGGTTGTGGTTCGTGGCTCACATTATAGAGATGATTGGAGGAATGGGTGGGTGACAGGGCATTTCCTTTGACCGCAAGACACACATTCCGAATGCGATTCGCTCCTCATCGAATAAGCTTATTCCCGGATGCGTTCTGATTGTAGAGGAACTGGTTCATCACACGCTTACAAGTGGCGAACCTTGCCTTGGTACATTGCTTGAAGGAATGAGTGGTGAGTGAGTCTACCCTCTGGCGGAAAGGACATAAAAAGGAGTAGATAAACAAGCCAGCCCCCCATGATGTTCATGTTTGCTGTCCTTTCTAGATGATCTGCATTCGCGGAGGATCTAGGGCGACGCAGCTTTGAGACAATATCAATGCATTTCGCAAAGCCAAAGCCATCTACTCTACTCTAGCAGCTAGCTCATGGTCGAAGGATCTCACGAAGAACTCAATCCGTCGATCGACAAACTCCAAAACTATCACACTCCAGTTGAGAAAGACTTCCTGCCCTTCCAGACGGACCTTTGGGCACCTACCTTACGCTTTCCAAAGTGTCCGGCATGAGGCGAACTTCGGTGGTAGACTTTGTGTTGGTGAGAAAAGTAGAGACGAACGAAGCCTGCAGGGCCGAAAGGCAAATCACGGTGGGCGGATGACGAAGGGGTAAAGTTAGCTGGTGAAGGGGCGAACCCTTGGTCTGAGATTCGTCCTCGGAAAGTTTGCTCGAATAGAATTTTGATTGTTGGTGTCCCTAATGTGATTTCGCGGGGTCTTTTATACTTGCTCTTCTACGTCTCTATGACAAGCCTATATGAAGTAGGATGTAGTGGCTTTCCTGTCCAAGTCTCGATCGCTCTTAGTGGAAAGTTTATAAAGTTATACATGCGTATTGGTACCCCTGCACTATACGCATTCACACGTAAATGTCTGTCCCATAGTAAAACTGTAATTGGCTTCCATTTATACACCTGAGCTGCCATGTAAGCAACACTTCGTTAGTTGTTTCAATCAAAGCCTTGGTGTCATTCCGTATGTCTGATTACAGAATCATCTAGACTTTCGCGTCGAAGTGGAAATAGCACAGTTGATTTGTCTCGTGGCCATTGGCCCGTCTCTCTTTCACATTTATCGGTACCTCCTCCCGACAAATGACCAACTACAGGGTATCAAGTACTATAAAACTAATGGACAAGGGGCAGTATGCACCTCTTCCAAAGCAGCGAGTAGTTGACTGGGACGATATCCCGTAAATCAAACTAGGTATCTTCTGCAATGCGAGATGTGGAGTCAAAAACTTCTTAAGGGAGGGATTATACTAGGCTTCACAGTGTGATTGATGCCTATCGGAAGCAGGAACTCTCCTTTACAGACAGCGGCATGTCCAGTTTATCCATCTTCTCTTACGTATTAGAGGCTGAATACTTTGGGAATGGTGATTGTGAGTAAAAAATGACTCTGTACTGCGAAGTCTTCAATGACTAGTCGTTGCCTATAGTAGAAGTCCAAGTCTTATGTTCTCGCCTCTTCCCACGTCATATTGGTTAGAAAGATGGTAAGCGGCGCAAATCCCGGCAGCTAGTTGCTTGCACGCATGCTTGCCCTGAAATCTCGTAAATCGAGGCTCCGAGCTTCTTTATATACTTACCTTAGGTGTCATACTCGCTCGAATTTAGCTTAGACGACGGCCGGCATGTGGTCGAATCCATTCCCGCGCTCCGTGAAGTAACTCAACACGCTTCGAGCCAGGAAACTAGTAATCTTGTCATTCGACGAAAAGGTCACGGTTAACCCCTGTAGCCGACATAAGCAAAAGCCCTCCCATATCCCGTGAATTTGAGGGTGCTTTCTTCAAGCATGAATCCTGCCATGAGCAAGACCGTGGCACTGGGGCGAATACCGCCGGCCGCAATCCCGCAAAAAGTGGAACCACGACCGGGCCCCGAATCCTCACGGCATCTCCGATCCGACCCGCTCCGAATTAGCTTCCTATCCGGGTTAGCCCCGTGACCGTGTATCGCGCAACATCTCGGACACAGTTGATCCTCTGTATCGAGGTAGCATGAGGCATCGTAATTTCAAAGTCTGCACCTCAGTCCTTCCTGCCTTTGACTATTCAAATGCTTTAAATCGCCGTGGTCAGCTCCCTCACGAAATGAGCGCCCATCCATCTCACCATCATCAAGAATCCATCCGCCCTGAGGAAGATCTCTCACAATTGACAACGTGCCAACCATGTCTGAGATGAAAGTCCTCGTCCTGGGCCTCCCCAGAACTGGCACACAGTGTACCCCCCCAATCCCTCATCGTCCCCTAAACACCCCCTAA
>JFFI01002145.1:1622-40092 GCA_001563125.1 Colletotrichum salicis
GGGGTGTGCGTGTGTGGGTGTCACTAAAAGTTGCGACTCCAGCATTACACAAGAAACAAGAGCTCACCAGCACCACCACCGCCAACAAAAGAATCAGAAGGGTTGCTGGTAAAATTAGGCAGTCTACGATGCATCGGCCGTAGCTTACCTTCACGGAGCGAGCTTGGCCTGGCACTGGGCCTGCGTTGTCGGTGCTGTACGTGCGGTGCGTCGTCGTACAAACCAGCATTACAGACATCGTTTTGATGTCCAGGACATGAGAGCGAGCAATGCGAGCAATGCGAGCAATGCCAATGCGATTGCAGGTTGGGGTTTGAGGGGTGAAGGAGAGGGGTAAATATTACCGACCGCAGCAGAAGGTAAGGTAAAAAAAAAAAAAAAAAAGTACGGATAAAACAGGGGGATAGATGAGAGGGGGAGGTGTGGCAGCAACAAAACTGACAGACAAGCGCCCCGTAAACCACCCATTCGACTTTAGAGGATTTGGTTGTTTCTCTCGAACCTCCAACCACCCCGGCTAGGCACGCCCTTCTCTGCCTTGCTCTCTGCGGCTACAGAGAAGTCTTCTTTTGCTTTTCTCTCTCCCTAGCCTTCAATTCGGGGGGAAGAGGGGCGGGCGGCGTGCGGGCGGCGGGCTGCGGTGGCTTGTTCAATTCGCGATGCGCGCCGCTGCTGACTTTGTGGTATGTGAGCTGTCGCAACTGGTGATGTGTTCGTTGCGCCCATCTTTCTTGATTTTCTCTTTAATTCCCTTTCGTCTCGTGCATCTTCCCGTAAATCGTTACGATTTGCTTTCCTGTCTCAACTTCTCTGCCACTGCCGCCGTTCGCCTTCCCCTCTTCTTCCTTCCCCTTGCGGCCTTGCCCTTCTCCCGTCGATGAAGGGGGCGTGTCGTTCTTTTCCATGGCTTCTAGCGCACGGGAGTGGACGGAGGTGATGGATCATAGCTCGCCTCCTCACGCTGGGGCTCTGCTGTACGGAGTACTGCGCAGTAACAAAGAAGCTGACTGACTACCCTTCCCCTGCTGTGGCCGCCTGCCTGCCGCAGTGTGTTGTATTCTCCAGGTTGATTCGAAAGAATCGACCGCCCGCAGAAGAACTGTCAATAGCAGGGACGATCAGAACGCTGCTGGGCCCTGTCCCCGGAAAGGTCCCCCTACGCTCGGCCGGGGGGCGTTGGATATTTTGACGGGTTCCTACCCATGAACCCCCAAGGTGCCCTGTACAGACGAGGGTTTGGCTTCCTTGGGACGACGACAAGGATCTCATTATCGTGGTTCCCTGGCTGGCAGGATAGCTGCGATCATGCCGGAGGGAGGTTCGACAACCAAAAAAAAAAAAAAAAAAAAAAGGCTGACAAGCGGGGAGACATGGACCTTCCGTTCCGCACATTAGTCAAGTAAACGTTTCCCCCTTCTTCCAGTGTCCATGCGGAACTTCAATGGAAGGTTGGAAAAGGGACCTTGTGTCGGGCTTGGCAGCCGTGCCCAGATGCCAAGTTCTGGGTTTCCGTAGTAAATTCCAGAGGGCAGTGAAAGGATAAGCATGGGCATGGTTCGAGATGCGGTCCATGTGGCATTGCGACGGGGCGTTCGAGAGAACCGAAAAAAAGTCTATCTGGGAGGATTCTGCGTGGTGTGCGTGCCTTTGTCTGGGTCCCATCCTGCAGTGGATGCCGATGCCACAGATCATAGATTGCCATCAGTCTATGAATCTTGTTTCGACAAAAAGGGGTTTTTATGGGGAGGCTCGAGAGCTGTTTTGGACTTTGGTTGCATTTCCCTCGAGGCGAGGTTGCGAGTCACATTCCTGGTCTTCATGGAATGATTTTGACTTTGACGGAAGGCAAAGATGTGTTTGGGTCTTGCCGATATCTAGACGCTGGGAAATTTGAAGGAGGCTTTGGTGGCATTCTGGTGGATGTCGTGAACTTTCGAGACCCAAAAAGCATGAGAAGCGTATCCGTACCAAGTATTTCGTCGATTCGAAGACGGCCGGAAGGAAAGGGAAAGAAAAAAAAAAAAGCATGGTGATGTAGCAGGCCGTATTGCATTCCGCAGCACAAGTTCGTCAGGACGTTGCATGTTCTTCTGCTTGCGGCATCGTAACGTGTCTCGTTCCGAGAACGAAAGGCCCGCGTGAAGTGGGCTCGTGCATGACATACGGGAGACTCGGCGTGCACCGCATGTACAACGTTGGCACATCGGCTCCGGGCCGGCTGGTCTGAAATGGAAGAGGAATGGCGGCACTCCAAGGTCCAAGGTGGCGCGTCTCTGCGTCTCGTCCATGCGCCCGTGCGGTGCAGACGAACCCTTCCGCCGCACTCCAGGCACCCTACATGCATCAATGGACCGACGCATGGGTACGGTGCAAGAGAGTGAGTTTTCTCATCGCCCTTTCAATAGTCTTCCGGCCCAATCGAAGCGCCCATCCATGTGGGCAGACAAGTGGTCATCCGTCCCTAGGCTACCTTGGCTGGACCGGCTGATCCTTCTCCAAAACGACGAGGGGGGAACAACATGGCAAAAGGTGGGCCATGGTGTTACCGACCGCGCATGGCTGTTGTCACTGTGCATTGTTTGACAGAGTAGGGCTGTACAACGGCATCAGAGTCAAAAGCTGCAAGCAGGCGCATCTGCATCTATTCGAGATCTCTGTTTCGCGCTGTGCGAGCTTCGCGGGAGCATAATGAGGGGGGGCAGGCGATGCCATCGTGTTGCGTGGCTTCGTGTTGAGTCCAGGTCAGGCCAACGCCGCCAGCTGGGCATGGGGAGTGCTGATCTGAAAGACTTGGAGTCTTGACCGATGAGGGGCTGGTGGACAGGTTTGATGACGGGGTTCGTGAGCTGCGAGAATGTCTAGGGAGTACTCCGTACGGGTGTTGATGATGTTGAGGACGACGCAGGTTCGTGAGGATCGAGATGGGTCCAAGTGGGCTTCGACAAGGGTCCAGCTCACGGTGGAAGACCTCGTGGCAGACTGGAGGTCAGTACCATGGCTCATGGGAGCAGACTCTCCTTTGCGGCATTCCAAGAGTGAGACGGCCCGTTTAAGCAAGCCGTGCGGTTTTGACGGTTAACGCCCGACCTCCGACTTCCATATCTTGCTCATTGGGCTTGGCTTGGACAACGCGGAGACCACGCTGAAGGTTTCAGACTCGGTGGCTTGAAGGCTGGACATGAGTGAATCTCGCTTGAGCAAGGGGGCGTTGGTTCGGGAAGGAGATATGATCGATCCCAGATACAGATGCCGAAGGACTAAGACGATCAAAGTGATATTGGTCGACGGGAGATGAAGTCTGATAGCCGCGTGGGGACTATTCAGCGCCGTCGAACGGGCGTTCGAGTCATTCCCGTGCGTAATACGGAGCAGGGCGGCGTTGCATGGGGTTTTCTGTGTCGCTAATGTGCTCCTCATCTCGGCCGATCTCTGGAGGAATTGTATCGCACATTTTGAGTTTGGTAGCCAAGAATATCTTGCCATCTTGCATCAAAAGTGGACGTGACAGGCCACTAGGCGGCTGACGAGGAAACGCAGTGTTTCCGGTCGTGGAGAAACAAGGCGGTCGACATGGCCAGTGCCATTGTCAATCTGCAGTTGGTGTGGTGTTTGTACTCATGTTTTCATTCTGAATAGTCCCGCATGGCGTGGCAGAGCTCAGAACAACAGAACAAACTAGGCGTGGCAGCGAGATGAGACAAGACCAGACCGTCCTGTCTCGTCTTAGTGAAGCCCGAACGTGCCTCAGTAGGTAACTCGTAGCTCGGGTCGGGTTTCCCTGGAACAACGACCATGACGGAGTCAAGGAACACGAGGCGCTGCTTGATGGGAGCACATACGCCATTTCTCCCGAGCACGATATCTCACAAGAAGATGGTCCTTGGATATAGCGCATCCGGGACGTCGATGTGGACCTGTGGTGGTTGCGCTGGATCTGAGTCCATCTGCCGGGTTGGATCGTGCTCAGATGCTGGCCGACAATTAGAGACCGAAGTTCTGTTCAAAGACGAGGAACAAGACCTTGACCAGATTGAGTGGTGGCAGCTTGGGCATCCCACCTCTGCCGTCGGACGAGCTGAGTTGGCTTCGCACCTAGTCATATTGCGGTATGCTTTACGTGGCTTTTCCTTTGGTGCCCGTAGCCGCAGTGATCGCTCATCAATGATCAGAGACCTCCATGCATACGAGATCTGGTCAGTAACGATCAGGCGCAGATCGAGGAGTGGCAGGCAGAAGAACTCCCGCCCGCATTTCGCAGTCGCTGCTTGGCTCGGCTCGGGTTCCTTCATTTGTCTGCGACTTGGCTGGGCTATTTTCATCCCACCAAAGCCGGCGAATAGACTGTTATCCGTCATCTGGAGGTGATCTTAGATGCCTAGATGAAGAAGTTGGACTCCCATGCACAATAATACTGTACGTTGTACGGAGTACAATAGCAGAGGATGAGCCGTTACGAACAACCTTGTGCGCCGGCCGATGGTGGATGGTACATCTGGTGGGAATCAGGGTAGCATCCCTGGAAACAGCGACCTTGTCGCATAGCGCCGGCGCCGACCCGAAACCATGGTTGTCCCTGCTGAAGAGCGCTATAGTTGGTGAGTGGGAATAAACAGACAGCAGCCCCGACGATAGGTAGGTCTGGGTTGAACGTAATTGCAGAATGGCTGTGTGGATTTGAATTGCGCTGTTCTTGGAGGGTATACCGAAAGCCCTTTGAACTCTGCCGAAGGGGGAGTGTGGTCAGAAGCTGAGGCAGTGAGGGCGGGTACATTGGTGGCTGGTGATGCCGAGTGTCAAAGTGAAAATATGGTCTGTATGGATGCTCGTAACTGCTTACGGAGTATACTGTGGTTAAGGGACGGCGACAGCGGGATTGAGGTGTGTGAGGAAATTGAGGAACATGGACCCCAAAAAACCTGATCAACAGGGTTAGCAGCTCGATCGCGGAAGCTCTTGGAAAATTCCCGGCGGTATTTTAGGCGGGCTAACTGATTGGGTCGATGTGACCTCGGACGGGGGGGCGTGGGAGTTTCTGGGAGACACAGGAGCGGTACGCGGCGGTACTTGCTGCAAGTAGGTGCGGAAATTCACAGTGAGATGATTGTGGAAAGAAGGTCGGGCTGGGACTTCCCTAGATGAGATTACCTAAGTGGGCGATAGTCGGCCCACATCGGACCCCGGCGGCTCCCCGGATGCGATCGCAGATTTGCGTCGATTTGATTGCGATTCACTTTGGGCGGGAAAAACGGGGGTGGATCTTCCCATGGCAGGCATCCCTCCACTCACAGCCCGTTGTCTACCACGCCCCTACCACGTAAGGTATTCCCGTACCTTCCACACACCACAGTTACAGTGACCACACCCGGCAAGAGAGAAACACAACAGGATGGAGCGAAGGAAGGACCACGCTGCAAAATGCCTCAGAACGTCCCTTCCTTACCTTTACCTAACTTACCGTGCTTACCTCGTTACCTTAATTCTGTACGGATACTTCGTTCCAAATCCCAAGGTTCAAGGTTGGGATGTCACCTCATCCTTCAACAGCAGCCCTGGTCTTGACCTGGCTGTCTCTCCAGCTGCCAGACTAAGGTACATCCGAAATGTTCGTCCCATTTTCGCATCTCACGACTCGTGTGTGGCGTGATTTTTCCAACTCCCGTCATCGCCAACGTCTTAGCGGGCTTCATCTCTTCCATGCTTTAGCAACAGCCCAGGCTTTCAAGCCATGGCTTCCAAGTTCCGTGCGATGCATCGCTTTTCACTCATAGAGCCTACCCTACAAGTTACCCGTCACGTCTGTTGCAAAACCCACATACCTTATTATCTGCCTTTCTGCCGCTTGCTCAAACTAAGTTAAGATAGTTGACCCATCACACCTAGTCAATCGTGCTCGGGCATCCCGTGCTTGCTGGATTGTGGGGTAAGCTTTGTCGACTCAGATCCTCAAGTCGCACCATTCTTGACTCTCTCTCTCTCTCTCTCTCTCTCTCGCAACTGCAAGAGTCACACTTGCGACTTCACCGATGTTGCCGCTACCTATTGCAAGGTCTGAACCTCAAATTGTTCTGAAACAAAGTCTTGACGAGCAATCTACCCATTGCGGATTGGCCGGTCCCGTCATGATCTCCTGGTCTCCAGCCAACCTGTGCGGATACTAGTGAGCTATTGAATTATCGAACGTTGTCGCCCACTCCTTCACTTCTCACTCGGGCACTTGATGGATGATCGATAAAGTCTGCAGACCTTCCGTACCTACTTAGGCAGGCTTGTATCTGCAGTGTACCTGTCGACTAAGTCTCCATGCCATGCGAGATCAGGCACTATACTCCACCTCGGTCAGAGCTGCCCCTAACCAATGACGTCCAATAACGCGGCCCTTTCCCTGCCGATGAACACGAGCAAGGAGAAACCTGAGCTCCACTCTGGGCCCAAGGCAAAGGTTAAGGTACATCGCCCGTACCTGGTTGCCCGTCCCTGGTCAGGTCACAGTCTCATGTTCATTCTGTCTCCGCGTGCGCCGCCTCCACTCACAACCCAACGGGGCCAACCCTCTTCCCGCCTGCTGACCAACATGGAACGAGCAATAAATGACATTGGATGTTCCCAGACAACCTGGAAGACTGGGAGTTCAGAACCACCTCAGGTCCCTCTTTTTCTTTCTGTGCCGACCGCAACTGCAAGATCGGCCCCTCACCTGCGGTGACAGTGGAGCTCTCCAAAGCGAGCGCGACCTGATCTTTGGGTTCGTATCGTGCATATTGCCTGTCAATCATCTGACCGACTGTTTAGGATTCCAGGATCATTGCCATCGCTTCATTCTCACTCGCTCTCGTGTCCAACGTCGTCTCCAACTCCCCTCCCTCCACCTCCTCCCAACGACAAGTTACAATCCATCGAAAATGCCTGGGTCATTATCCAATCTCTCTAGCTTCTTCCGCTGGCCCCATACACTCCGCTTATAGTCTGCGTCCGCCCGAGAACTTCGAACACGTCAGAGCGTTCTTTTCACACCCCTCGGGAGTCTTGTTCGCGGCACACAAAGACATTGAGAAATGCTCGGACGAGTTACTGAGGTCGATCTCAACGACGGCAGTTGCTGCAGAGCAGGATGGAAATGGAAAGCAACGCCAACAACCAGAGCGATATCGACGCCTAATTTACACACTTCACTTTCCCATCTGACACCAAAGCATTTTGGGAAATCACTTCGTCGCCCGGCCTGGTCTAGCCCAAGCCATACACCAAGACAATGTCCGTTGCCCGTTGATCTCTGCTATGGCGCAAATCTCCGTGCCTTTTCCCCGCCACGTGGGCTCCCCAAGCCCCGAACGCAGATAAGCTATGCTACTGAGATCCTTGGATCTGGGCCGGGCCCACTTTCTCTCCCTGATCCATACCGATACCCAGCCGCAGTACCTCATCGCCGTCCGGTGATGCCGTGCGGCACAATGTACACAGTACGAGACCTCAGGGCTCCCCTCCCCTATTTGCGTTCCCAGCTGCCAGGCCCCAGCTGGCCACGGATTCCTTGCTCCTGGCCGCGGATGGGGTTCCTCTCTGCTGGGTGTAGAACAGGGACACAACAACGACAACGGGCAGACAATAGGAGAACAACGTCCCCCTCCCCCTTCAAACATGCTGACTCGGACCACATGGGACCGGATAGAGACAGAGAAAATGCCATACTGCAGCCCAGGTCCCTGGCCGCCACCTGCTCTAGCCTTTGGACCTTGCCTGGTCTGTATAAACGGCACCACCATTGTCCATATTCGACTTGGCGTTCAAACCTTCGCGCTTCCTTCCCCATGGACGACATCGTACGATTCTATATGGATTTGAGCCTTTTCCCTTCGCTTCGCCATGCTTTGTGGACGAGATCCCTCACCTAGTCCACCGATTTGCTCCGGTTTCCCACGCGCCATTCCGCATGGTCACCGGGTCCAGATCTGGTTGGATCTCATCAAACGATCTGACACCCGTGTGTCTGCGCAAGGGTGCGTTTCCATCCGTCTCTGGCCGCGCTACCGCCCAACCGGCTCGCCAATCTCCAAGCATCAACTTGTCACATCTGACGGCGTGTGTATCGACCTCGTACCGTGCGCCAATGGTCTTGGTGGGCATCATCGCAGCCGACCTTTGGTGACCCGTAACAAGTCCACAATACCATTCCTACGGCCGTTCGCCATGCCTGCCCGCTGCCGCTGCCAAACATCCACAGCACATGGCGATCCAACAGCCAATACGAAATATTCAAAGTCAGCTAGTGGTCGCAACACCGCCTCGCGTTGCTGAACCAGTCCCCAAATTGCTCACAATCCCGTGCGCGGGAAACTAGCTCCTGCCTCGTCAATAGCGTGGTCCGTAAAGACCTCGCATTGCACGTCCAGCCCAGCCTGCTACGTCATGATGGTCCAGCAATCGAACCATGGCGTCTCGCATCAATCAAGTCCGCTTGCGGTTGCCACCTCCAGCCCGCCTCAGCCTGCCCACACGACTCCCACGCGACATGTCAGGATGGTGGCCTTTCCGAACGCAGCGACATGGCCATACCAAAAGCAAAGTCTGTCGTGAAAGCGCCGCCTTCTCTCCCTGCCTCGTCAAATGCCGTGGCGGCGACGCTATCGGTATAGGAACGTAAGGAAATGAGGCACAGTTGGGTTCTCAAGTTCTGGACTGTACTTCCATGCATGACCGTTCAGCCTCCGTCTCATTCGCTCAGAGACTCTTCCAGCCTAGTAAGGGGTCAAGGACAGCAGTGGAATCCTTCCAGATTATCTGCGGTGCTGGCTTCGATCTGCGGTCCTAAGCCTAGACGATGCGGTCCGCTAGTCCTGCCACATCACTCGGCAGAGCTCAAACCGCCTAGCTGAACTGCACAGTTGCACACGACCTCTCCGCGAGGGCTCCAAGTGACAGGTCGTGGCTCGGCTCTGGTTTGAAGATGATGCCCGAACCGCCCCTGAATTCCCTTCAGCTTCTTGACGCTGTGCTGGGGAAAGATGCACCGTGCCAGCACACGTCGCTGCCGGTGTGCTGTGTCTGTTGTCTCACAACACGGGGTTGGCATGGTTCGATCTGGAGAAACGGGCAGCCGAGAGTATATCAAACCAAACACAGACAGCTGCCTGCCCCAAGTGGCAACGTGGCTGGCCATCTACGGAGGAATGTCGTCTCGAGATCACCTCAAATTTGCCGGCGAAATGGGCGGGCAACCAAAGGGGATCGCCCGCTTTCGAACCAGCCGGCTCCAAATCGTCAACGCCATAGCGTCCTGTCACTGAACTGACCTCAATGTATGCCATGGCCAATCCTCCCTAAACCGAATTGCCGGTGCAACTATTCCCGCCACAGAATCGCACTTGTTTGGCGTGCGCCATGGTCGAGATCCAAGACACGGCCTGGCGGTTCAGCAAGCTCATCCAGTTCAACTGGTCTAGAGCACGCTGTGGCTCGCGTCTCTCGAGAAAACATCACACGAACCACCCCGTGTCGATTTCACTTTCGGGCTTGGCGTTTGGCTTGCTAACAGGGCAAGCAAGCAAGTCAGTCTACGACACGCCTCTCCACACACCCACCCCCCTTTTAGTTCCCAGGTTACCGGCTTCCCGGGTCATCCCTTCCCTTCCCTGGAAACTGGAAACTGGAAACGGGGGATTCCATCAGCATGCGCCATTCCAATTTCTCCATCATGAACTTGCGGCCGGTCCCAGCTTTCCGGAACATTGCCATGCGGCGTGGAAGCCAAGGGCAGTGCAATTGCCGCGCAGCCTCGAGTCAAGAGGCTACAGAAAAGTGAATTCGTCATGTGGAAGCCCGATGACTGTCTCAGTTTCGAGACGCCTCGGGAGTGTAATGACACGTTTGCGCAGACACTTCATTTTCCAATGGATCGAGAAGAATACCGCCACGGGTTCTGAGTTACTTTGAGAATCCCTGGCTTCCTACTAGTCTCGCCCTTCGCAAAAGGGAGACAACCATTACTCCGTTGGAGAAAGACGGGAAGTGCGCCAGGTTTCCGCTCTCACAGGAGCTGTAATTTCGACGCCTTCAGTCAAAGCTAGGTAAGTCAGCCTGGCGATGTGCCTGCGTTGGGCTGGGACTTGTGGCCTGTCACTCGATCCAAGATCGTGGACCACCTCAGATTCACCTGGGTCTTGGATCTTGGATCGACGACGCAGGATCAGATTGAGACATGTTCGCGACCAGCTACGGATTCGGCTTAATCCACATTGACATTGACGTTGGTTTTTGAGTCCACGCCTGCGGCTAACGTCGGCGTGGCCCTCTCTCTCCCCTTTTCCTACTCACATACCGAATACGTCATGAGTGAACTTGCCATTGATGTCTTGATACATGCTTTTGAGTCTATGAGCTCATTACGTGCAGGAGAATCCTTTCCTAAGCGTCGCCGAATACGAGCTTTCGTGTGGCTTATGGCGTTTAAGACCCTGTCCCCCTATTTCCCTTCCTTCCCCCCATGGCCTACGGGTTCTCGCCTTCCCACTCTTTGCTTTCTGGGACCCAGTGCCTCGGTAGTGATGATGTCTTCATGTCTCCTAAACACTAGTAGTCAAACTCGCCCTACGTACCTACTGTACGGGTACGGCGTCTAAGCCTGTTCAGAATGCTTCCTCTTCCTCGCGGAGACCTCCGCTTGCTGCTGTTCGCCGCCGCAGCCTCGGCGGAAATTCCCGAGCAACTTTGGCAGGCCGTGAATATCCAACCCCGCGAACCCGACCCCGGCCGTCTCGCGCTCGCCAATGGCGACAACGGCGGCAATGATGTCCTTTTGCACCTCCTCGGACACGACGCTGTCATGCGCGTAGCCCGGGTGGACGTCGACGAAGTTGCGGAGCCAGCGGGCGGCGGTGTCGAGCTGGCCCGAGGCGCGCTGGCTGATGAGGCGGAGGTAGGTGTCGAGTTCGCAGCGGGTTTGGACGTCGACGTTTACGCTGTCGAGGTAGGATTCTACCAGGGGGATCAGGCCTGGGAACGCGACGCCGTCCGGGTCGGAGGAGGACATGGTGTCCGGGTGGCTGCCGTTGATGATGTCGTTGACTGTCATTTCGGCGTATTCGTCTTCGACGGGGCCGACGGGGGTTGGGGGCCGGCTGGGGACTGCTGAGCCTGGGCGGGAGCCTGGTCGGCTCGAGGTGGTGGCGGTGTCTTCGCCGTGCTGGCCATGAGTGAAGTTGTTGTTGACGCGGACTTGGCGGCTGGGGAAAGGGTTTCTGCGGAAGAAGAACTTTTCCTTGAGGACTGCGTCGACGGCGTGTGCGCGCTCCATGTTTTCGTCTACTTTGGTGATGGGGATGTAAAAGTTGAGGTCAAACGAGAGGATGGCGCGGGTGACGAGGACCATGAAGACGCTGAACGCCGCGTTTTCGAAATCGGTGAGTTGGATCTCCATGGGGCGGAACTCGACGCGCCAGCCGATGGAATTGTCGGCGGGCGGGGGCTTGAAGCGCATGTGCTGCCAGTTAGTGGACTGGAGGTTCTCAAAGTGGTCTGTCTTGGAGAGGTCGAGCTCCTGAAGGTCTTCTTGGAAGACAACGATGGGGTCGCGGATGAAGAGGTGGGCAAAGTGGGTGGCGAGGCGGTCGTCCATGCCGCCGTCCATGAGTTTGGATTTGATGGCGGTGTCGATGACGAGGTTTGGGTCGAGGTATTCTCGGCGGAGGCGCGGGTCTGTGGAGATGTAGGTTGAGTTTGAGGCGTAGCGGGATTTGGGGATACGCCAGCGGTCGTTTTGAAGGGGCTGATGTTGTGGTGTTAGCTTTTCTTTACATGAGGATGTCTTGATATGTGCTTATATATGTGCAGATGTTCGCGATGTGAGATGAGAAGAGGGAGTGAAAGTGAGGAAAGTATGTTGTGCGAGTGAGTTGTCCAGCTTGTGCTTGTCTGCGATATCTCACCTTTTCTCCGAGTTCCTCAGGGGTTCTGCAGTCCACGGCCCGGCTGATTTGGTTCCACCTCACATCGGTGTTGGCCAGGAACCCCTTATACACGGGCGTGGCAGCCGTCAGGGCCAGCATGATGGGGCCAAGCGGGCTGAGCTGGTCGTACATCTTGCGGCCCTCGGTGATGTTCTTGGCCTGGAAGGTGATTTGCAGACAGCAGCTGCCCATGCCGAACGCCATGGCGTCCATGTGAATGTGGTTATCCGGCGCGGCGCCGTTGCGGACGTCGTCGTCCTCGGGCCAGTTGTGGAGGTCACGGTCAACGGTGGGATCCTTCCATGGGTTGGGCGTGTTGGTGTCGTGGAAGACGGGGACGTTGACCTGGACTTTGCGGCCGCGGCGCCAGCGGATGTTGGCGGCGAGGGTGGGAAAGCGGATGTGCGGGTTGGCGATCTCGTCGGGGACGAACTGGGAGCGAAGTTTGGGGCCCGAGGGCGGGAAGTAGGGTTCCGTGAAGTCGCCCGGGCAGCCGATGCGGGGGAAGGTTGTGAGGGTGATGGGGTACTCGTTGCTGTGCATGTGGTCCTTCGCGATCTTGCGGCGGAGCTTCATGTCGGGCTCGACGTCGAGGAGTTCCTTGAAGCCGATTCCCCAGGGTTTGCCGGGGGTGGCTTCGAGCATGAAGCGGCCGAATTCCGGGTGGAAGACGGGGAGGGTTCCTGATCTGTGTGTTCGGGGTCAGCTTCACCGAGGCAAGGCCTTTCATCTGTCCTTTTTTGCACTGCGTGATGGATCGCGGCACGTTTGGTAGATGAGAATAGGGGATAGACAGGGAACGTACGACTGTTCCCTGGCGACTTCCTGGAGCTCTGGTACGCAGCCTCCCTCCTTTGCGAGATCCGGGCTTTCGGCCAGTGCCGTAAGAATCTCGGCTTGTCTGAGAGACAGACGGACCTTGGGCTCATCCTTTGAGTAGGTCACGACCAAGTACTCGACCTTTAGTGAACATCGTCAGCCTTCGGGCTCTCGTCTCTTGCAGTGAATGAATGATGCCATGAGAGAACGATACGTCAGTCCCCACGCTATGGGGACAGAGCATCGTATCTCACAACAGTTTTCACATACCTCATCTCCCCAGAGCATAGCATCGCGCTCTTTGCTCTTGGCCTTGTTCCATATCTCTAGGAGTTGCTAATCCCACCCAAAAAGACTCAGGTCAGCAACACTTTCACGACCCCGGAGGACCAACGACAGCCTTGAGTGAAGTCGTTTCCGTAGCGAGAAAAAGAGGCGCTCGAACCTTGATACCCCACTCGCGGACCTGGTCAGCACTCTTCTTGGCCTCTGGCCAGTCGAGAGGGGTTCCTAGTGCTCTACATCCAAAGTGTTAGCAACTCTGCACTGTGGACTACATGGACTGAGAATGGGGAGTGTGTGTGAGGTAAAAACTTGCAGGAGACCCATGGTTCCGTCGATATGTCTGCGGCTTTGCTTGTGGTTTGTTTTGGGAGGAGGTGCGGCTACGGCCGGGTTTGGCCGGTGATCGGCGTTTTGGACGATGACGGAGTTATGAAATAAAACGGCCCGAGAAAAAAGTAGGAAATTCCGCGCGCCCGCGGCTGGCAAAGTGCGATACAAAAAAAATAGGTCCGATATTAGAGTAGTTGGTGTAATATCAGCCGGAGAGCATCTACTGTAAAACCACTCTCTACGGCTCTGAGTGTTGAGACAAAAGACGTTGCCCGATATGGAGGGGTTGGTTTTCTGATAAGACGTCAGACCAGGCTGATTGTCGTTTTTTCTTCTTCTCTGGCAGGCTCACGATGCAAGGGTCCAGGGCGGAAAACAAGTCGGAACTGTTCGAAGCGGGATGGCGGCGCTTCGCAAAAGATGGGAACGTATTTTCTTCAATGATTGTTTTCTCTCTTGCGATTGCGCAATGGTCTCGGCAGCCGAATGGGAAGCCCTGGTCGTTTTGTACGGATAGTCCAATTGGTAAGGTGGTTGGTGGTCAACTTGGGTCGCAGGCGCAGGCAAGGTAAGGTAGATTGCGGCTCAGCCCGATAGGCGGCGGGGCTGGTCTGAGTTGCCCAAAAGAGTATCCGTAACTGCGGTTAAGTACCCAATCACAGACAGGTCTCTTCAAATCGCGTCAACCAAATTGGAAAAGAGGAGAATGGGATTGGGTGGTGGAGGGTGGGAAAGTGAAGCAAAAAGGTTATGGTCTGGAATTTTGGCCTTCGGGAAAATAAGGTATGATGAAAGCGCTGCGGAAGGGCGCGAGCAATGTCCAGTTGTTTTGCGGCTTCGGTGGGGTGGTTTGTCAGGTTTTTTTTCTTTTCATTCTCTAGAGTTGTGAGACTTTTTTTTTGCGTCGTTGCGCCGACGATGGACGATGGAAGGGGTAGAGGAACGGAGGGGTTGATTAGAAATCACATGCATTGCTTAGTTGGACGTTTGTGGGGGCATGTCATGTTTTGATTTTTTTGTCCTCCCCGGCGCGCCCTTTTCGTCGGTTCTTGCTTTCCTATCTGAGCCCATCCATTGTACGTGGGGGTTTGGTAAATTGTCCCCCGGAATGACCGAGTCGGAATATGTGCGATAGCCGCGACGGGCACTTGACTTAACATGGAGAAGTCTCGGTGGTTGTCCGGCGTTCTGGGGAAATGGACGTCTCGAAACGCTGCAGATGTTGAAATGTATGCTGACATAACTTCGGTCTTTGGCCACTTCTCCAAAAATGCGATTTCCTCGGGCCGCTACTTCGAATAGCCTATTTGTTGTTGTAGGCGCCCATCGGCCCATGAGTAAGGTCCGGGATTTAAGAAGTCCCGTTCAACAAGTGGAGATGCAGCAGGTGTGAGGGGCAGTATGGTGTTAAAGAACAGAGAGAAAGGATTAGATCAAATCCAAGGTTATCAGCCATGTTTACTACAGAGAATCCTGGGATAGATATAGCAGGCATCGACATGCAAGTAGATTTAATTCGCATGGGTTAAGTTGACCCAAAGCTCTCGGCTTGCCGCCCGGTTCGGAAGGCCGAACCCGGGCAAAACTTTCCTCAAGCAGACTCTGATAAACCGACTGGACTGAGCGAAACGTCTACATTTCCTTCTTCTCGGGCATGTTGAAATGGACTTGCCCAATTTTTACACATAGCGATGTCAGGTTCACACTTCTGAATTTCACATGAACAAGTAAAATAGTTTAGGAGTTCGCTGATTAGTGGTTGATTTTTTTCCTCTCCTTTTTGGAGTATAGTACAAACTTCCCAAGAAAAATGATGTGTAAAGGAAAGATGAGAAACTTCGCGAGAGCAATAAGCAGATCTGCCGAACCCAAGCCGTACCCCGGTTCCAGTCCCAATTTCTCTGTCTTAGAGAAAATGCGAGACCTCGTTCCGTATATGCAGTTTCTTCCCAGCGCCCTCTTCGTCTCTTTGAATCTCAATGAACCCTCAAACTCGAATAGCTCTCTTTTCGCCAGCGAGACATGGCGTCTCAATGTCGATCTGTCCTTGTGGTAGTCGGTGTTGCTTCCGTCTCCAATGCCAGATAGTGCCTCTTTGGCCGCCAGCAAAGACACCTAACGCTGGTAAGGGTGGAATCCCCGGTTGCTGCTCCGTCCACCGCCGCGATAGTTAGCGCCGGGTCTGCCCGCGTTCTTGGGTCCTGTAGGAGCGTTGGCAGGCGGGGCATGCGCTGGATCGGGTGATCCCTGGTGGGAGCCACCGCTGTGAGAGCCACCGCGGTGACCGCCTCTGAAACCTCCCCGGCCGCCCTGGTTCGGTTGGGGGACGTCGTCGTACATGCCCTCCCAAGATGTCGGAGCACCGCCACCGCCGCCCATGGCATATGCACCAGCCTGGTTGTACTGGTCGCGAGGAGCACCTCCACCGCCGCTGCTGCCTCCCCGGCGCGGTCCTTGTCCGCCGCCGGGCTGCTGTGGCGGCTGCTGGCCTCCCTGAGACGGGTCGAACATCTGCTGCTGGGGACTGAAGCTGCCGCTAGGTCCAGAAGGGGGGCCGCCCTGCTGGCCCATCTGCTGCTGCATCTGTTGTTGCATCTGCTGCATCTGTTGCATCATTTGAGGCGTCATCTGCTGCATCATGCCTTGCTGTCCGTTGCCGCCTCCACCGCGACCCATCATCTGGTTCTGCATCTGCTGCATCTGCTGCATTTGCATCATCTGCTGCATCATGGCCGGGTTCATGGGGCCCATGCCTCGGCTCATAGCCATCTGTTGCTGCATCATGGCGAAATACTGCTGCATGCGTTGGAAGTACTGTGCCATGACTTGCGGCGTCATGCCACCTGCGGCACCCACCTGGCCGCCTCCCATTCCGCCTTGTCCACCCTGAGCACCGTCTTCACCTTTCCTGAACTTCCCTCCGCGTCGCGCGGCTTCTTCTTCTTCGCGAAGATTGCCACGCGGCTGAGCCTTCTTGACCTCAATCGGCTTGCCGTGAATCTCGAGACTAGTGCTGAGGCATGCATCTACGCCGGCCTCGCTTTCGAATGTGACGAAACCGAAACCGCGAGGGCGACCGGTGTCCTTGTCCATCATCAGGGTTGCGTCGACCACACGGCCGAACTGGGCAAAATAGTCCTTGAACTCTTGATCGGTCGTATCTTGACTGACACCACCGACGAAGATCTTGCTGGTCTTTTCCTGCTCATCGCGAGGAATCGCTCGCTTGGGGTCAATCTGGGAGTTATTAGCGACCAAGCTGGACTGTAGTCGGCTCAGTGATATCTTACGATCTTGCCATCCAAAAAGTGTTCCTTGACCATAACAATGTTCACTGTCTTGGCGTCCTTGAACGTCAGGAAGCCAAAGCCTCTTGATCGTCCGGTGCTGCTGTCTCTCATGACGGTGCACTCGACAACCTCTCCGAACTGAGAGAAGTACTCCCTCAGAGATTCTGGCCGCTATTAGAAAATTGTACGATGGTAACGGACACAGCGAAGACTTACGATCAGTCGTCTCCCAGTTGAGGCCACCAATAAACATCTTGCTGCAGACATGTAATGATTAGTCAGTGAATCAACTAAGTACTGCAAATTCCGAAAACAATAAATCATTGCGCGAGTGTGCTCGTGTTCTGGTTCTAGGAAGTATTATCCACAGATCGTAGCATGGGCTAGTGGCCAATGAGAGTTCCCGTCGTATGGCTGCAACAGAGGAGGCATCCTTGAGACCATGAGTTGGCTGAGTCGTCTTTCGAATGGCGATGGGCTGGCTGCCTTCACCTTTTCCCCCTCTTAGAACCACAGGCTGACTGGTTTGTGATAGCCTGAGATCGCATTTCTTGGCGTTGATATTGTGAAATTTTGATTGAAGCCAGGTATAACATGCTTCTTGCTTCTTGACGGGTACCTCCTCGTGGCCAACAGCAGATTCAGACAGTAATTTGTTGAAGAATCATCAAACTGACGTGCATGGGATGGTTTCCTTCAGCATCGGCACCTTCGTGGAAAGGCCAAAGATTTCAGATTCCAGCCACAGCCACAGTGGTTGTTGAGGACGAGCAGCGCTAGCCAGCCACAAAAACTCTCTCACGTCTGGGGAGAATTGCGGAGCGGATAGCCTGGTCATTGTCGAATGTTTCGTGTCTTTTGCTATCGTCAAGTCTCTGCTAGCTCTAGCTTCGAGCGCTATCCGCTGCTAATCTTGCTACAGCAGCCAAAGACCGCAGGATGTTCTCTCTGCGACTGGGCTATAGAAGGCGCACGAGGGTGCTCCTGATCTGACTGACTGATGACTGACTATCGTCGGCATATCTCGGTGATCTCAGGCTGCTTTTCCAGCTGACTTTTTCGCGGTACCTCTTTATGGCTTCTCTTTCTTGCTTTTCTTCAAGTTTCTCATGTCTTCTTTGAAAATTTCCTTGGCCTGCTTGATGGCCCTGAAGAATGTTTCCCAAGACGCGGCTGACCGACGTCTTGTGTCGATGCCCTCTCTTGTCCATCCAAGTCCCCTAGACCAAGCAGGCCCGATACGAGATACCATGGGGCCACTGATGCCCGAGTTCCCTCAGACCGCAGCAAAAGTGCTGCAGGTTAATCCAGTCGACAAGTGCGTCCCAACTATGGGTGCGTGGGGATGGTTTGTGTAGCAAGTGCAAAAATCACATAGTTGGCAAATAAAACTTACCCGTCTTCCTTGGCGCTCGGGTTCTTGGCCGTGCTTGTCGAGTACGTAGGTTCTTCCTGCTTGTTGCCGGCAAACCCGTTTGAGGGTGGCGCATAACCGGTGCTTCCACCACCGCCGCTGCCGCCGCCGCCGCCATCACCTCCGAGATTGAAGTCTACTTCATCATCGTCATCCTCCTCTTCGTACCTCATTTGGTCATCGCCACCACCGCCGCCATAATCCGGTTCAGCCTGGGGAGGTGGTTCGGCGTGCGTCTCGACGTTCTGTTGAGGGACAGCGACTGGGGCGGGTGCGGGCACGGGCGCGGGTTGCTGGGCGGCAGCTGGCTTTGCTGGAGTATCATCGTCGTAGCTGTGGCACGTATCAGCAAATCTCGATGGTAGCAGACGACACTTGTAGTTACTCACAGATCAGCGAAGAGGTCTTCCTCGAAGTTTTCGGGCTCGGTCATCCTGGCGAGTGCTCAATAATTGTCGAGGATATGCTGATGGGCGAGTCGCTGCAGGCGAAGCATGCAGAGAAAGGAAATGGGAAGTAAAGAACGTGTTATGTTGTTGCGGAGAAGTTGATGGGACAAGGTGGTCGTGTACGCAGCAGCAGCAGCGCTTGTTTGGATATTTCTTAGGCAAGAGCCTGAGTGAAAGAGGAGGAAGGTGGAGCTAAGACTGTGGCGGAGCCAATGGGCGTGCTCAATCCAATCAGAGCTACAATAACTGGGAGAAGGAGGGAAAAGGTTCAAGCATCGGCAAGGCTCGTGCGCGTTCTGCAATATGTGTTGGGAAGCGCCAACTTCGCAAGGTCGGTATCCGTACTCGACTGGAGCCTCACGTGACCGGACAACAGAACTAACTGGCTTGTTTGCGGTCAGGTATGTAAGGTAATGAGATTGGGAGAGTTTGGTATCAGTATCCGTTCATGCAAGGTACCGCAATGTTTAGACCTACCATTGAAAAATATTTGAAGACATCCTCTGCAAGAGTTACTCTCTAGAGAAATAGTTTCTCGTGTTTTGTTTGGGGTTCCCCGGATTCCTTCCCAGCTGGTCAATGGGCTAGAAGAAGCATCTGCGCTACCATTTAAACTTGCACCTCGGCCGCCACAACGACACAGTTGAAACCGCATCCTTCAGCCACAGTGACCTCCTCCCCCCACTCCACTTCAACTGCTGCTCAAAGCGGCGTGCCGTACACTAATGTGAGGCAAGGGTCCGGCCACTGGTCACTTGTTCGGAGCTCAGGCGACTCGTCTGGCGCATCTCAACACCAAGACACACAATGACACGGTCTCAATAGAGAAGCATCACCATGTTCTCCTCTTCAGGGAGTGGGAAGAAACCCTCGCAACAGGTATGCTCTCCCAAACCCCTGCCAGGGCCTGTCACCGCATGCTAATTGCCCCGCAGCAGCAGGAAATGGTCCAAGTCGGTGGGTTTCGTCATACCTCTTTAACTCGCGCTGCTCGTTGCTGCATAGCCTCGGCTCATGAGACTAAGCTTGGAAATTCTTGGCTAACTTTGATATGTTGTTGATGGCGCAGACCGCTCAGAGTACGTTGCCTTGGCAGCATCGCCGACGTAGTTCGGAACTGACTTGGGGTAGTTCTGCATCGCCGTTTTGGAAGCCGCCCCCACGCGAGAACGCATCGAAAAGAACCGGTCGCGACCCAAACCTGGTTGTCGGAGCAGCCTACTCTCATGCCGATATCCTCAAGTTTGATTCACTGTGCGAACCCTTACCATCGTGGAGAGTCGCACCAGCACTTCCGGCTAACTTGGAATCAGCAACCTATCCAGTTCCTCCTCCAGACCGAAGACACCTCCTTCCTCACACTCTGCCAAAGGCCGGCCTAGCGATGCCTCTCCCCCCTCGCGCCCACAGTCGGGCTTGTCGTCTCCTCCGATCAAAAGTTACATCAATTTCCTTTCCAACACCAACGATGACTGGAAAGCCGACGAGGACGAGGAAGACATGATGGGGTACGAGGACGATGACGGCGATGACTTTGGCTTGCCGAGCCTGTCCAATATGAAGCGACGAACGCGCAAGAAAGCTGCGCAAAACAGGTCAGACCCAAACGGCGGTCTATCACCTTTGAACGACTCGTTCGGTTTAGGGTTACGCACAAGGAGATACTCAAATAGTGCAGACATCGCCATCGAAAGGCCTGCGCCAACCTATCCCATGCCGAAAAAGAGCGAGGGCAAGATCTTGCGTCCACAATATAAAGAAATATTGAGGGGTAAGCGATGTCGCGTGATGTTGGAATGGACCGTGCTGACTGCGACAGACCCGGCGAACGCATTGCACCTAATTGACCATCCAGTTATACCCGACGACGCAACGCCAAAAGAGATTGACGCTGCAAATTCACGAATTACCCGTATCAACAAGTTCAAGAAGCTTTTGCAGGCGTCGACGATACCGCTGCAGGACCTTCGGCAACTAGCTTGGTCCGGTGTCCCCCAGGAGGTTCGTGCTATGACATGGCAACTCCTGCTGAGTTACCTACCGACAAACAGCGAGAGGAGAGTCGCAACTCTAGAGAGGAAACGAAAGGAGTATCTCGATGGCGTTCGGCAGGCTTTCGACCGCGGTAGCAGTGGAGGAAGCGGCGCTACCACCACGGCACCCGGGAAAGCAAGAGGACTAGATGAGGCAATCTGGCACCAGATCAGTATCGATGTTCCAAGAACGAACCCTCACATCGAACTTTACTCGTACGAAGCGACTCAAAGATCTCTGGAACGAATCCTCTACCTCTGGGCAGTGCGACACCCCGCCAGCGGCTACGTCCAGGGCATCAATGACTTGGTAACGCCTTTTTGGCAGGTGTTTTTGAGCACATATGTTGCAGACGCCGATATTGAATCGGGCATGGACCCTGGTCAGCTGCCAAAATCGGTCCTCGACGCTGTAGAAGCAGATTCGTTCTGGTGTTTGACAAAGCTACTTGACGGTATACAAGACCACTACATTGTGGCTCAGCCAGGCATCCAGAGGCAGGTTGCCGCCCTCCGCGATCTCACTGCAAGGATTGATGCAGGGCTGGCGAAGCATCTTGAAAAGGAGCACGTCGAGTTCATACAATTCAGTTTCCGATGGATGAACTGTCTCTTGATGAGAGAGATAAGTGTAAGGAATACGATAAGGATGTGGGACACGTACTTGGTGAGAACAATCATCAGCATCATGTTATTGGGCATCGATCTAACCATTTGCAGGCCGAAGAGCAAGGCTTTTCGGAATTTCACTTATACGTGTGCGCGGCTTTCCTGGTCAAGTGGTCGGATAAGCTCGTCAAGATGGATTTTCAGGAAATAATGATGTTTTTGCAAAGCTTGCCAACAAAGTCTTGGACGGAGAAGGACATTGAGCTGTTACTGAGCGAGGCTTTCATCTGGCAGAGCCTGTTCAAGGGCTCCTCGGCACACTTGAGAGGACAGCCGAGTCGCACGCCTTCGGCAAACATGCAGCTGTAGTTCCTTCTCTAACCAGATGTTTGCGGTTCAAGATAAAAACTGGGCATCTTTGAGAGGAAACAGGAGGTGGGATTTTTATTCAGGCGTCCGGCAATTGCCAAGGCAAACATGTAATCAAGGCATTGGCAGCGACACCCTGCTGGCCTGTCCCATAATTGAACCATGGGATTAATGCGACGTACAGTGCTAAGCACAGTGATCATGCTTACCACGCACCCGCGATTTTGATTGGGTTTTAACTCGTTTTACGTGCTGAACGGAAGCTATCCCTGCAGCTTCGTTCCCCAATCAACGCGCCTTCCCCAGAGCTCGCGCGTCACATCACGGACTGACAAAGGCTGCCAATTATCTTTCCTCAATTGCCTTTCTTACCTCGTTCATCCCGTTTCCCATCGTCCACAAAACTTCGTGCTCTTCCATCCTTCCAATTATCATCAAGCAACCCCTATTCAACCCCCACGATGGCCGACGCACCCGAACAAGCTACGATCGCCGCCGAGGTCCCTGTCGCAGTGGTCCCCGTCGTCGAGGCCCCAGCTGTGGCAGCTGTGGAGGCTGTCGCAAACCCAGAGATCAAGCAGGATGCGCTCGTGCCGACACAACAAGACACGCCAGCCACGGTCGGTGAAGAATCCGAGGAGGATGTCAATTCCAAGAAGGTCACCCTCGCCGACTTGACTGCCAAGGGAACTGCTCTTTACGCAAAGAAGCAGTACGAGGAAGCTACCGATTGCTTTACCAAGGCTGCGGAGCTGCAAGATGAGATCAATGGCGAAATGCAACCCGCGAACGCTGAGATTCTCTTCCTCTACGGTCGCAGTGTGTTCAAGGTTGGCCAGAGCAAGAGCGACGTCCTGGGAGGCAAGGCTGCCGGTGAGAAGAAGGCGGCGAAACCCAAGTCCAAGGCCCCGAAGAAGACTGTTGCCGAGCCCACATCGACCGATGCGCCAGCCGAAACCGAGGCGCAGAGAATAACTGAGGAGGGTGTTGCAATTGTCGCAAGTGAGGCGAGCGGAGCCAAACACGAGGAAACTGTCGAGGAGAAAAAGCCCTTGTTCCAGTTCACTGGCGACGAAAACTTCGACGACGAATCGGACGAGGAAGAGGTAAGCTACATTCTGTTCCTTTGGTCCCAGGCTGAACGGGTCTTGGCCTCTGTCACTGAGCCGTTTGAAGACTTGTGACCCAGATTTGTCGACGATTGTCAATTGAAGCTAACTCTTTCCCAGGCCGAGGGTGATGACGAAGAAGAAGAGGAAGAAGATGACGATCTCGCTGTGGCGTTCGGCGTGCTCGATATGGCTCGTATCCTCTACAACAGACAGCTGGAAGAGTTGGAGAAGGTCCAGCCCAATGGCAAAGCACAAGAGCAAGTCGACGGGGAGAAGCTCAGCATCAAGCATGTCAAGGAGCGCCTTGCGGATACCCATGATCTTCTCGCCGAGATTTCCCTGGAGAATGAGAGGCAAGCGCACGCTAAGGTACCCTACACGAAGGGCTCCAGCGCTAACTGAGATGTAGATACCCTGACGCCATTGAGGACTCGCGCAAGTCATTGAAGTACAAGAAGGAGCTGTACAGCGAGGATTCGGAAGTCATCGCTGAGGCACACTTCAAGCTTTCGTTGGCGCTTGAGTTCTCTTCCGTCACAACCACCCAGGAGGAGGGTAAGCAAGGAGAGAGCAAGCCTTTTGACGAGAAGCTTCGCGAGGAGGCCGCAAATGAGCTTGAAGCAGCCATCAACAGCACCAAGCTCAAACTTCAGAATAAGGAAGTAGAACTTGCGACCATGGCATCTCCGGAAGACAACGAAGTCACGAGAGCCACGATCACCGATGTCAAGGACATGATCACGGATATGGAGCAACGCGTGAGTACTCATGCTTCGTCCTCGACGGTGTCTTTGCTAACCACGTGCAGCTTGTGGAACTTCGAAAGCCGCCAATTGATGTCAACGCCGCTCTCGGTGGTGGCGGCTTGGGCGGAATCCTTGAAGCAGCTCTTGGCGAATCTGCTGCCCAGACGCAAGCTCGCGTCGAGGAGGCTAAGAAGACGGCTACTGACCTCACCGGCCTCGTACGAAAGAAGGCAAAGGAGGAGCCCAAGCCTGAGGAGACTCAGGCAAATGGCGCAGAGTTCAATGGCACGAAGCGCAAGGCCGAAGAGCCCGCGGAGGCAGATGACTCATCGAAAAAGACCAAGGTCGAGGAAGTCACTCAGGCCTGAGTACCTAGCGATCATGTAACATTGGACATTGGCGAAAATGATCTCGAGGGCGGGGAATAACCAGGTTTAGGGGTTCGTTTCTCAAGGGTATTCATGGCAGAACTGTACAATAGCTAGCACTCTGGACGGCAGAGGAGAACATTTGCGCTTCACGAAGGTATGCAATATGACTGGGTCGCAACTGCACTTACCATGGGTTGCATCTGACGCATCTCGTCCTCCCCCGGTGGCTGTGAATTGAGTGATGGATTGTGTCGCATGGGCGCGTAAGTAAGTCGAGGTACGGATGGAGCAGGCACGAAAGACCCCTTACGTTTGACCGCCTCAGCCCCGCCCCCGCCAAAGAACCCCACCACCATCCAGCAACGACAATTTACCACCCTCCAAAGTCGCTCCTGAGTCACCTCGAGACAGTCACGCCGACGCAGCTGCAATCCATCCGCAGTTCCAAGGAACAAGTAAGTTGTGCGCATCTGCAAAATTGTGTGTGGATTGCCTTTTAACGAGCATATTTTCCTGTAGTCCGCCCCGCCAATCTCCCTCTCTGCCCCACCAAAGCTACAATCATGCTCGACCTTCAAGATTTCATCAAGGAACGCGGTGGTGACCCAGAGAAGATCCGCGACTCCCAGCGTCGTCGCCATGCACCCGTCGAGGTCGTCGACGAGGTTATCGCCCTGTGGGATGGTACGAATCCTCAAAGCTACTTTGGCCTCCAAGACCATAGCTGGATGCACATTGGCGGAAGAACAATGTGGGCTAACACGAACCTCTCCGGAGCCGAACAGACCACCGCAAGACCCAATACTCTGCGACGCAGATCGGAAGCGAGATCAACGCCGTACAGAAGGAGATTGGCATGAAGAAGAAGAACAAGGAGAACGCCGACGATCTGCTCAAGAAGAAGGAGGATCTGCAGAAGCAGAAGAAGGACAAGGAGGATGAGGCGACAGCGAAGCTTGTCACGCTCAACGCCAAGGCCAAGAGCATCGGAAACTACGTTCACGAGTCCGTCCCTATCAGCGACAACGAGGACAACAACGTCACGGAGCGCGAATGGAAGCCCGAGGCCGGGCTCGGTGCCAAGACTGAGCAGACGCTTAGCCACCACCAGATTGTTACCAGACTCGCGGGCTACGACTCTGAGCGTGCTATCAAGCTTGTCGGCCACAGAGGTTACTGCTTGACCGGCTATGGACTGTTCCTGTACGTCCTGGCATAGGAGAGAAGAAAGGATAAGCTTGTGGTAATAACGGGAGAACTGACTTTGAAGAACAGGAACCAAGCGCTCATTAACTACGGTCTCGAGTTCCTCTTCAACAGAGGATACACGCCCAACCAGCCTCCCTTCTTCATGAACCGCAACCAGATGGCCAAGACTGCCCAGCTTGAGCAATTCGACGAGGAGCTGTAAGGCCGGCCCTATTACCCGGGAGCGACCCTCAAGCATTCTGACAGATTCTCCAGGTACAAGGTCACAGGTGATGGCGAGGAGAAGTACCTCATTGCCACCAGCGAGCAGCCTCTCTCCGCACTTCACAGCGAGGAGTGGATCCAGGGTGGCCAGCTGCCCATCAAGTACGCCGGTTACAGCACATGTTTCCGCAAGGAGGCTGGCAAGCAGTACGTTTGAACTGTCTAGCGGCGATGTTATCCCCTTCTAGAGACTTTGACTGACATAGAAAATTCCAATAGCGGCAAGGAGGCCTGGGGTCTGTTCCGTGTGCACCAGTTCGAAAAGATTGAGCAGTTTGTCTTCTGCAAGCCCGAGGACAGCTGGAAGCACTTTGACGAGATGATTGCTGCTTCTGAGGATTTCTACAAGAGCTTGGGTCTTCCCTATCGGTAAGCTATCTTCAAGCCCAAGTTGTGGAACACGAAAGCTGACTGCCAATCATAGGGTTGTTTCCATCGTCTCCGGTGCTCTGTAAGCGAACTTTGGAGATTGAATAATTATAGAGAAATTACTAACAGATGAAGGAACAACGCCGCCGCTAAGAAGTACGATTTGGAGGCTTGGTTCCCCTTCCAGCAGGAGTACAAGGAGCTCGTGTCTTGCTCCAACTGTAAGATCAGGTTGATTTTCATGAGACCGATTAGCAATATTGACTTTGATAGGCACGGACTACCAGACCCGCGAGCTCGAGGTTCGTTACGGGGTCAAGAAGGCCAAGGAGGTGAGTCCCATCCAAGAAGCTATACTGGTTTTCTTAAACCCGAGATTTGCTGACATTTTTGCCCCACAAAGGCCCCTGGTGGTGGCCGCAAGGAGTATGTCCACGCTCTCAACGCTGTAAGCCATCCCCTCTGATTCTTCTGGTTCCACAAATGTGTCGCTGAGACTGACCAAAAACAAGACCCTCTGCGCTACCGAGCGAACCCTCTGCTGCATCATGGAGAACTACCAGACGCCCGACGGCTTCAAGGTCCCCGAGGTGTTGCGCAAGTACATCCCCGGCCAGCCTGAGTTCTTGCCCTACGTCGCCGAGCTTCCCAAGGAAATCACCGTCGTTGCCGGCCAAAAGAAGAAATAGATCATGCCACTTCGTGTGATCGAGGAGGGAGATGGTGGAGAATGAAGAGAACTGACACTTTAGTGTCTGGTGATGAACTCGTGTCCAGACTATGATGGATATGAGGAGATTTAACGGTGGTCGGTTAGGGGATGGATTAGTGAGACGAAACTTTGAAGATACACCCAGACAAATAAATCTGCTCTACAACGATTTCGTGGACCGGTGACGATTTTAAGAGTATCGCATCTTACGGTACCTTTGCCGTCGCATTGAGAAGTTATGCGAGCTAGTATGCCTTTGCCTGGATTAAAGCAGTTGGCTTGTTGGCTTATGTACAGGTAAGTCGAAAAGGGAATTTCTCGTCAAGTTTACATCGGAAACCTATATCCGCTGTTGGCGGCATGTTATCCTCTCCATTTGTTCCTCTAAACCAGCACTATATTGCGCTACAACTTTGTCTACAACCTCACTGGCTTTAGCTCCCGCAGGTTCGTCTTGATCCACAAGTGGGCTCTCCTTAATTCTATCCCCGGCCTAGAATTAGGAAGTCGATTGGGCCAGGGAATTAGGATCTGCCAAATACGAGAAAACCCCACCCTTTCCGTAATGGCCCACAACCGGCTATCTCGGTGTCGTATCGACGGATACCCATGACAATCGGACTTTGAACTCTTAAAATCACAGCATAGTCGCACAATGGATACTAGTCGGGGCAAGTTGCGCTTCAGAGTCTTCCTTAGACTGTCTATTCGTAGAGAAGCCAGCTCAGCGTCTAGTTGACGATGCGTCTCGTAGCCCACTTCGCCGCGGCAGCGGCTTGCTGTTTTGCCGTAGCTACCTCCCAAGCAGTTCCCAAGACGTACTTTGTCGAGTTGTCCGGGGACTCGACAGAAGGAATTCGCATCAGTCCAAATACTCTCGCCAGAAAAGCAGCCGAAGCGTCTATCCCACTGCGGGTGCGATATGAGTACACCGACAAAAGCGTCTTTTACGGCGTATCAGTCTCTCTGGACAGCGATTCGGACAGTGAAAAGTTGCGAGCTCTTCCGGGTGTCGAGAATGTCGTTCCCGTCCAGAGCGTGGCGCACCCCCATCGCCCGAGCAGCAGCGTGAAGAGGTCTCCTTCCAGCAGCAAGACTAGCGAGCACGTCACACGCAACTCTGGCAGCGATAAAGACCAATATAGATCCTTGCTGTCTCGGAGGGCGGATATCGACTGGAACAGCCCCCACGCCATGACGGGCGTCGATCGTGTTCACGCAAAGGGCGTTCTCGGCGAGGGCGTACGCGTCGCCGTTATCGACACGGGGATCGACTATCTGCATCCCGCCCTGGGAGGATGCTTCGGAAAAGGCTGCAAGGTCGAGTTCGGCTACGACTTCGTCGGCGACGACTACGGGTTCGGCAACTCCACCCCGAACCCGGGCCCGGACCCGCGGCCGGGCTGTTTTGACAGCTTTCACGGCACCCATGTGGCGGGCATTATCGGTATGGAGGTTCCCTCCAACGCCTCCATGTTTCCTGGTCTCGTTGGCGTTGCTCCCGGGGCGACGCTGGGCATGTACCGCGTCTTTGGGTGTGACGGGAGTGCGTCGGATGATGCTATTGTTGCGGCTATGCAGAGGGCCGTTGAGGAGGGTGCCCATGTTGTGAGTATTTCGATTGGGGAGTTTGGGACCTGGTCGGGTCATCCTGGGTCGATTCTCCCTGCCGCGGTTACCGCTCTCAGAGCAAAAGGCGTAGCTGTCGTTGCTGCCGCTGGTAACTCTGGCACACAAGGCATGTTCTCCATCAACTTGCCGGGCGGGGCGGATGACGCGCTTGGTATTGCGTCGGTTGAGAACGCAAAGTTTCCAACGTATCCGATCCGTGACTCCAATGGTGCTGAGTTCCGTTACGGAGCGTTGCATCCCTTCCCGGAGGGAGAGTATCCTGTAGCCTGGGCTGGGAGAAACACATCCACGTACAAGTTTGGCTGTTCGGCTTCCGACTATCCGTCAGCCGGTAGTCTCCAGGGGCCGATTTCCGAGTATATTGTCGCCGTCAAGAGAGGGCCTTCGTGTTCGCCGACGCAGGTTCAGACGTATGCCTCTGCGGCCAACTTCACTCGCGTCATTACATACCCGGATCCCACCATCGATGATGTTTTCATCAAAGGCCACGCCGTGCCAACGCCGTCTCTTAATGCGGATGGATATATCTATCCTATGGGCAGCGTGATTGACGAGACACTCTCGAACGCGGCCAAGAGCACCGGACAGTACAAGTTGCTTGTCGAGTCTCAGACGCCTCTTCTGGTGAATCAAATCGGCGGCGGATCACCAAACAACTTTAGCAGCATCGGTAAGTTCTCCTATTTTCAAAGTCTCTCTTCTTGATGTGTTGGCTGACAGTCGCACAGGACCCAACGCCGACTTCGCGTTCAAGCCCGAGATAGCTGCCCCCGGTGGAATGATCCTGGCCACTTTCCCGCTCATGGAGAGTAGCGGCGGTTTCGGCATCATTAGCGGCACGTCCATGGCGACGCCTTACATATCGGGTGTATATGCTCTGATCAAGTCACAGAATCCCGACTTGTCTGTTGAAGAGATCTTTGAGCTGATGCAAACCACCGCTGCGCAAATCAATATGGCAGACTATGATCTGATGGCGCCTGTGATTGAACAGGGAGCAGGTCTGATTCAGGCTCACAAAGCCGTGTTTCCGGGAACAGTGGTATCTCCAGGGGAATTCAAACTGGTTGATGTCGAGGAGGCTACTTTCACCATCGACAACCCGTCAGAGAACGACGTGACATACAGCTTGTCAAATATACCTGCGGCTGGTGCAGCTCCCTTCTCAGACGGTCCGAGCCGTACCGCGCAAGTCGGCTACATCCCCCAATCTTTCTCAGCCAAAATCGACTTCGCAGTTGGAAGTCAGGTCACCGTCCCAGCCGGCGGCTCAGCCAACGTCTCGTTCTCAATCACTCCCCCATCATCACCAGACGCCAGCCTCGTCCCCCTCTTCTCCGGCTTCATCGGCATCTCCTCCTCCGCCAACGAGACCTTTACGATCCCGTACATGGGCCCAGCCTACAACTACAGCAGCACGCCCATCGTCGGCCTAAAGAACATCACCGCAGAGCAGCGCCTCAACGCCCTGACACTAAGGCGCGATCCCCTCTCCGCCCCGCAAGTCTTTGCCAACGGTGACAAGGCCGACATCGGCAACTACCGCTCCTTTTCGTTCCAGTACCCGGACTACCCTGTCGCGCTCTTCACCTCGCTTCAGCCGATGCGCAAGTTCCGCTTCGATATTGTGCGCGCGAGCACAAACTTCACGCCGACGTGGTACGGCTTCGATCCCAGCGTGAAATTTGGTAACCTCACCGAGACGTTGATGACGGAGAATGGTACGATTGCTGGCGTGCCTATACTCGGTTCGAATATGATTCAAAACGGGTGGCTGCCGCAGACGAGTTACCAGGCCGGATGGTCGTATAGCATTCTTGACGTTACGGCTACGAGGGGATTGGGGTTGAAGAAGGGGTCTTATCGTATTTTGCTTAGATGGCTCAAGTTTTACAAGGATGAGGAGGATCCTGCGTCGTGGGATAGCTGGATGAGTGGTGTTGTTGATGTTTTGGAGGACGTTTTTGAGCCGACTGTTCCATCGTAGAACTTGGGATCTATGAAACGGATGTGCAGCTAAATGTAGAAATACATTGATGCAATCCAAGCTTTCCTTCAACTGTCATTTCACGTAAGATATGTATATGTCGTTTCTACCAGGGCTCAACTGAGTCCTACGTGCATGTAGGATACTAGCAGCTCGCCAGGTCTGTCCACTATCCTCAAAGCTTGAGTTTAGGCTTGGTTGCCGCAACTTGATTCTATTGTAGATGTATTGCCCAGATGTATCTTAGTCTCAAGGATGTAGATGATGAAGAACAGCAGACAGATTTTGCCATGTCATTCGTAGTGGGAAGCTAGCCAGCGTGAATCGTCAACGGGGGTGCAACTGACCAGAAGGAATACCTTGGTGAAATTCATGCTAAAGTAAGGAGGCTCATGATAAAACTCGGATAGAGAAGTCAGCCAGAAACGCGATCTCAGCTTGCCATGACCTGCCCACCCTACTCATACTCGGACCATTGCACCAACAACTGCCATATCGTGTTCCAAGTCCCCGAACTGGTAGATTGAGCCATACCAGCCCGCATCTGATTCGAAAAGGCAGCGCTCGTCACGCCCTCCTGTGTCGCATGCCATCCAAGCTGACTATTCCCATACTCGTACCCGTCCGTCGTGCCAGCCACGACTTTGAAGCCCTCGATCCCCTGGTACGTGACACTCATGTATCCCGCATGCATGGCATTAGCAAACTGCATGTCCTGCATCTGGCGAAGCGCCTTGACTTGCAGTATAGTCTGCACCCAAACCCCGTGCCGCACCCTTGAAAACTCGATCAGCGCCTCCGCGTTACCCCCCTCGCACGCCTCGGTCCACTGTTGCCGCATGCGTGGGGAGTACAGGCAGCACATCCTCTTCTCGACGACGAGGTTGTTGTTGAATTCCATGGTGATGCTGGGAGGAGGGGGTGAGCTCTCCTCGCAGAAGGTGACGTAGCACTCTGGGCAGATTGTGCAGTCGTCCCAGCCGTACCAGCGTTGGTTGTCGACGAGGTTTTCTCTGGCGCAGTGCGGGACGCCGGCGAACTTGCGCACGAAGACGGAGTAGCGGGACCACACGCCGGTTTCGACGGCTTCCGCGTTGCGGTTCATGTGTTCCAGCCATCGCGGGGCGGAACGCTCGAAGCTGCAGACGTAGGTCTCGCCTGCTTCTTCGCTACGGGACTGCTCGTAGAATCGATCCAGCCCGAACGGGGTGATGAAGGCTGCGTGGCATGGAGCGCAGATCCTGTAGCCGTCGCAGTCGCCGCCGGTCAATGTGTACCAGGTGCCGTTGATGATGCCCCGGTCAGTACACGGTGGGCACGAGAGGATAACCTCTAGAGCTTGGTAGAGAACGTCGATGTCCTGAAAGTCATTGGCAGCTGTGAGCGCAACGACAATGGGTAAGCCGTTCATGCTGCAGGTGTAAGGTGTAGGCTCTGTCGTTGTGTAGCCTAGAGCGGCGTCCATCCAGTCTAACCCCGTGGCACTCGGCACATGTGGAACAGATTCAAAGTCCTTGTCCAGTGTGGTCAGGGCCACATGTTTCTCATAGCATTTTTCACAAATCTTGAAATCTGGAAATCGCTGGCCGCGCAGTTGCAACCAGCGCCTCGAGGAGGGTGATGCAGGCCCCTTTTCGCATTCAGGAAGAGCGATGTGCTTTGCTGCTGCTTGTGCCCATCCATTCCAGCCGTCGATCCCTGTTTTTGAAAGCTTGACTATCGACCGACTTATGAAGGGGAGGCATATATCGCAAGCCCAGATGTCGTCAGTGGCTTGAGGCGAGTCGTGCGGAACAAATTTGTCTCTGAACGATGTTCCCAGCACAACGTCTTGATGACAAGCCTCACAGGATACGAAGCCCTCGAGTCTGTCATCAAGCGGTTTGAACCATTTGATTCCCGCCGATCCTTCGGCGCCCGAGGGGCCCTTGCAGTCCTGGATGTCCAGTCGAGCGGTCATGAACTCTCGCAGAGGAGTAATCTCTTGGCGCTTGAGACAATCCGATAGAAGGAGTCTGGTGATGCGGGGAACATTGAACCGACAACGTCCATTCGGTTCCCGGGTGCGTTCGAAAGAGTCTTCCAGGGGTGTTTGCGCAAGGCACCTCTCGTGGCAGTGTGTGCAGACGAGGAAGCTGGGTATGTCTGGTACATGATACCAGTCCGTTTCATACTCGACCTCTCGGTCTGCCGGGCACTCCCAAGCGATCGTGTTGGGGTTGCCATCTTCGGTGATGCGGGGAATGGCTCTTTTGTAGTCGTGGAAGTCGACATTGTCAGCCCCCGGAGGAGTGCTCTGTGACGAAGTGGCCTCACGAATGGTCACATTGCCCAGTAAGTTGGAAATCTGATCGACTGCACTAGTTACTGGCACCTCCTCGCGAGAAACAGAAATGGATTTCTCGGCAATTGGGGGTTGAGGCGGTGGGTAGTCGGCAACATTGACTTCTACCACTGAGGCCAAAGAATGGGTGGAATCTGCTGTAGGTCTTCCTGACTCTGGTGTGGCTTGAAATGGGCGAGGAGATGCTTCATGAACATATTGGATCTGTTGCTGCAGTGTCGTCACTGGCGCCAGGTGAGTTACCGGTGAAACTGCAGATACAGCGTGTTGCAGAACGGCAGGATTGAGACCGCTGCTTCCATGAGACGGAGCGTTGGATGACGCTATGCCAGATGAGCTTTCTTCCGGGCCATCTGGTGATGCTGGGACGTGGTAATGAGGAGTGGAATGTTGTTGAGTCTGCTGGCTGTGCTGCTCTCGTTGGTGCGGTACCACAACTGGACCAGGAGATGACACAGGGGAGGCCTGTTCCTGAGGGGTGATCGGATGATAGTAAAGAGGCTGTGCTGGTTGAGTTGGCAGAGTTTCTTTCGGACCGTCTTGTTGATAATATGGTGGTTGAGCTTGGTGGTATTGTATGCCGGGTGAATGAAGGGGAGAAGGGGAAGATAGCGAAGGTGTATACGGAGGATTGTGGTTCTGAGCGTACTGGGCTTGAGGACTATAACCAGGCTGCGAGGGCGTCACACCTTGCGACACGAACTGAGTGAATTTGGCTCTGGCTTTGCTTTTGAGTCCGTGGTAAGACTCGACGACCTTGTCGCTGTCTGAAAATAACGAAGTCGCCTGTTGTATGGCGCCTGATAGACTAGGACTCTGGGTTAAAGGTGGTCCGTGGCTGGAGGGTGTATACGTCGCCGAGGGAGAGTATGGCTGCGCGAAGGGAGGTTGGCCATTTGAAAAGGAGTTGTGAGGAGTTGGCTCAGGTCGGCTTGTGGAACCTGGAGGATAGTAGCTGTGGCTGTTGGGAGAGCTCTGATCGTAAGAAGGAGCTCCGTATGTGGGCTGGCACATTTGTTGAGGATGGTGCCCGCCATATTGAGGACTTTGTGCAGTTGGAGAATGCTGGAATGGCCCTTGTGGATAGCCATGGGAAGAAGAAACCGCCGTCGCTGTTGTTTCTGGCCGAGGTGGAATAGACGGCGGCGGATATCCAGACTGACCTGGTGGTGGTGGAAAGTATAGCTGTCTGCTGGGGTCCATATTGACTTCGATGCTCGATATCACGACTTGAGATCGATGGTGTTTCCAGTATTCAAGAACAGACATAAGAGGGCATCGTGGGAGTTTTGATATTCTTGGCGATCTGGCACCGTTACGCTAAGAAGACCAAAGGTCTTGAATGTGTGACCGCCATACTCAGCCGCAGAAGGCTCGGCATGGAGTTGTGCCGCCCTGGGCGGTTTTGGAGTGAAGCTGAAAAGAAACTGCAGCACACGACACCAATCAAATGTGGCACATGAAGCCTTCACATTACTAGTGGGAATGCAAAACCTGGAGTTGGCCCAATCATGGAGATTGAGAAATGTGAAGCTCAGAGACATTGTATTTCTGTCTCGAAAAGTCTGCCTTACGCTCCGGATATCAAATTCAAGAAAACGCCTGTCACTAGTGTCGCTTGTCATGTGATTACCCCACGTTCGCTTCCTTTCCTCATCACCAGGTAGGATGGGCTCTACTCAAACTTCGTAGACCTCTTCAAATTCCTAGGCTCGTGGTGGTCAATCCAAAACAGATGATGTCCATATGTCTGCCCTTCACGTTAGCAACGTTGTGCCTGAAACCGAAAGGCGGCAGACTTTACCATTATGTCTCAGAATCTATCTAGGCATCAATAGTCGCGACGTCCACCTGCCTGATGAAACCCCACATCTTCACTCCGTGTGACCGAGTCGCCCGACATCTCAAACCTCATGTCGCTCGGTTCCGAACCCTCCGCTTCGAAGGGTAGAGTACTCTCGTCATATAATTCCAGCGACGGTACGGATATGTGTCTCTTGTAGAGATGTATCTCGTTTGCATCGCTCGCGATGGTAGCTGCGGCTGCTTCTTCGCCTCTCCCCTTCTTGTTATTCTTCCACCGCCTCCAGAACAGAAATCCCGCTATCCCTACCACAACGAGGGTCCCGGCCGTTGCTCCGATCGCAATACCAGCCACCGCGCCTCCTGATAGCTCATCGCCGCCCGGCTTTGGCGTGCTCGTTACGCTGGATGCTCTCGTCGGGGACGAAACGAACAACGATGTCGAAGACGAAGGCGACAGCGACGACGAGGGCGACGAACTCGGCCAGCACCAATGCCGTCTGGCAAGCATTTCGGATCTGTCGGCCGTTCCACCTCATCTTCTTGTTTTCCGCCTAGTATGTCTCAGCGAAGTCCAAGACTTCTTGCTCCTTTATGTCAATTTCGCGCTTCTTCTTTGCAAAGCGCCTGCGAATGAGTTTGATGTTCAGCTGGAATGCTGCGAGCGTTGAGCTGAGGCCTAGCTGTGGGTAGTGCAGGCTGATGTGGATTCGGGAAGCAAATGCTTCATCAAATGTTCCGATCCGGTTGGTGGTCAAAAACAGAAGGCCGGAATAGTATTCCAAAACTCGAAGGAATACTAATTCATATTTGGTTAGCTATCTACCACCCCAGTCACGTTGAAGGCAGACACACCTGCGACAAGGCCGTTCCGGATGAAATCCTGCGGTGTTCGCGCGGCGAGAAAGACGTCTGCCTCGTCCAGAAGAAGAATGCATCCCCAGCGGCTTGCCAACGCAAAATGCGTCTCGAGAGCTTTTTCAACCTCACTAGCTGTGGTTCCCAGATCTCCTGAAAAGCCGGGCTGAATGAGCATTGTAAGTCTGAAGCAGGCAAAGGGGCCAGCACGTACCGCATGTGATTTGAAAAAGAGGCTTCTCGAACAACTCCGCGATGCCCTCTGTGTCTTTCATCAGCTCAACGAATCGGATAGGCCGGTTTCAATTGGAAAAATCCACCCACCTGCTGTTGTAGTCTTTCCGACACCTGGTGCACCATGAAGTAGAATAATCAGGTCCTTCCCTATTGATCGTTATTAGCATCGCTTCACAGTACTAATCTACTGCTCGCCTTGTTCAGAGACCATACCTTTGCCACGCACAATATCAGCCTGGTCGGTATTCGCAGTAGCTGACTCCTTGTCTCGAAAGTGTTGGGCCACGAGTGATTTGACCATCTTTTTATGGCCATCTGGAAGAACAAGCTGATCGAATGCAGTCTCATCCTCGTCGACGTGGCCCCCCAGTTTCGTCTGCTGCCACCACACTCTGCTTCATGGAAACTCCTCCGTCATCTCCGTCTTCACCTTCGCCGACGGCACCTCCTTCCAGATTCTTGTCTTTGGTACCAATATCTGAAAGGGCACTCCAGATCCAATTGCTCTAGATGCAGGCATTGTCAGCTAGTCTCCTCCAGTAGGGCTGAGGTTTGAACGATAGAAATTCTGTTTATTGATCTCGTCAGGACACGGAAGGTAATATGGAACAACGTACCCCATTTTCGGCTGCGCAGAACATAACCAAAGACTCTGTACGACATGATCAGTAAATCTTCATCTGGTACAACGTTTTCGGAGGTTCTGATATCGGCTAGATTGCGAGGGAAGATAGAGATCGAAGGCTCCGTGAACTTGTCCTGTGGGATGAGGCCGGCAATGTAGTCATCCTTGCGCCTGGCCTCGACATAGCTGTCTGCGTGAACGTTTTCCCTGACACAGCATGCTGCGGAGCACGAATTCGCTTCAGCTGTCGCCTCTTGCGTTGAGTCCATTATCGAGTTGAACACCAATTTCCAGTCATTCTCCGGTCTAGAGAAGGCTTCGGCGAAGTCAATCACGACTTGACTGTCAACTTCTTCCTTTGTGATAATGGTTTGACCATTGTAATGCATGTGCTTGACGTTAGTCACGTCAAGGAAAATCCGCCCTCGCTCGATCAACTTTTGACGTAGAGTCCCTCTTGGTCTGTTTCCTTACTTGCCATGTGCATCCTCCCTGATGAAGCGCAATGGGTACAAATCCAGCGCGGTGACGAGCTTCTCTCCTTTAAATCTCTTGACGTGAAAATCGCATGTCACGAGCCCGAGCTGCTTTCCGTCCAAGTCAATGAACACACACGTGATAGTCACCGGCAGCTCTTCGGACTTAGCAGCCTTGGTGAAATTAGGCCAAGGTGACACTGCCTTGTGCGGCGGACTGGTGACTTTGATGACTCGAAAGACTTGTCGCCGAGCGCGGGAGACGACCTCATCTCTTGATTTGAACAGATACCATAGGTCTGCAAAATTGATCTTCTGACAGTCATCACTGGCAAGATACGCCATCTTGTTCCCTATTTTCGGTGTTCAGAAGATCCATCAAGACCTTCATCTGCTGGTATGCTGTGGCAGACGTGGTATATTCGTCGACGGTTGTCTTTTCTTGACCTTCTTCATCGGCGGCCGGATCCCTTGCATCTGCGATTTCATTCTGCACCGTTCCAGCACGGCTTGAAAGGATCGTCGTGCCTGTGACTTCGGAACTCACATTCTCGGCGATAGCGCCCGTCTCGGACTGGGTGGCAAATCTTGACTCTAGTTCTCGGAATGTTTGTTGGATTTGGTCGCTGTAGTAGGCCAATACCCGAAAAGGTCTGATGATAACGACAGCGCCGTCTTCGGAAGTCAGGGATTTGCCGCGGATCTTCTCGAGGACTTTGATGATGTGCGTGGAGTTTATGCGAATGCGTTCTGCCACGGGAGCTTGGCCCGGTAATTGAGAACCACCTGCAAATTTCTTTGTGGTGACTGTTTGGCCTTTGCGCTCAGCCGGCCTATGCTCTTTCTTTCCTATATGAGAAGAGCCTTTTGTTCCACGAGGAATAGCAAGATGACACACTGACGTCCGGTTCACCAACCAGAACCTCAATGGCGTGGCGTTCGTGTTCCTCTCTCCGTGCATACACGCCGACTTTGAAGCTGTCCCACTAGACATAGGACAGTAGCGGAATGGCATGATTCGGAGGGGCGGGAACCAGATCGACCGCCTGGCTTTCCGCCTTTAATGCTTCCATAACCGGCTCCACTTCGATACCGGACGTGCTCGCGGCATTCTGCAACAAAAGTAAGGCTCGCAGCGCTTTCTCTCTCTCTCTCTCTCTCTCTCTCTTTTTGAACTGACCGGCTTGGACCGCCAAATCGATAAGCGACTTGGTCTAGGAGAGCGACCTGGACGAGCTATGCATTCTCTTCCATTGGCTTGTCGAGCGGCTGCCGGAAGGACTGACTGACTGTTGTGTGCATCATTGACGACGCAGTACACTACGAAATAGACTCTTTGGTCGTTGAATCGACCAAGGTGTTTGAGTGTCTACGTAACCTGGCAAGGAATGAAGACATGAGATCACCTGTCAAGGTTCTTGTCACGAGTCCGACGCCGACAGAAAGCGTTTGAGGGTTGTTCGATTCCGACAACGAAGACGAAAGTTCCTACCTGCTTCTAGACTCGATCGGTCAAGCTACTTACCTTCCTGGTGAGGTTTCTTTCGGAGATTTGGATGCAGATTCCGCATCGGATGACAGCGACGTTGAGTACGACTCCACCACATAATGAAAGAGAGATGGGGAACGTCGGCTTGAAGTCCTTCATGTAGGCTCAAATATACAGTGGATGGATGCCATTAGGCCTAGTTGCGTGTTATTTGAATGTTCGTCTTCGGGGCCCTCGCGATTAGAAGCAGTATCAGGAGGAACAATCACAGACATGGCAATGCCTTGCCTCCGGGACACCAGTTCCAAGAGACTCCTCAGAGAGAGGCTCTGATGTGTGGCAGTGAGCTGACTTATGTGCCACTTCAAACCTTACTTCCTTGGAGTGAGGACCTCGAGCACACGCGACGAGATTCAGCCATATATGCTTATGCATATGAACTTAGCTCGGGAGAGATGAGGGGGGTCTCTCGATCGACTCTAGTGGTAGATTGCGGACGACTGGTATTTCACATGGAGAAATGATTATGAAACCCCGAAGCATTACTTGGGCCTCCATCTGAGTAAGGCAGGGGTGACGGGCTCATGGAGTTGACTGCTGATCTCCTCACAGCTACTAGTAAGACCAACGTGAAATGATAAAGTATTATAGATTACTAGAGTCTAATCTCGAGGCTGTGGAAATGTGTATATATATATA